>JANHGN010016276.1:38080-67614 GCA_024605025.1 Megaceryle maxima
TTTTTTTTTTTTTTTTTTTTTTGGACAAAGGGCCCACATGGGTTTCAAGAACTGACTGCTATCAAACAACAAACCTTGTCTGACTCAGCAGATCAATGCCACAGTGGAAGCATGATCTGAGAACTGTACACAGCTTTACTTATCCCTGCAAGGGAGAAAGATGTGTGTGCTTACAGTCAGCATATGTGCAGTTAGATTTGTCAATGCCACTTCAAATTAAAATTCTATTGACTTATTTTAACTCACTAACATGTTAAAAAGTAATTAGCAAATATTTCAAAACGTGGCTAAACCAGTGTTATAGTTCCTATGTACTACAGCTTGGCTTTAAGCTTTTAGTTCCTATTGCTGGATTCTAGGAAAGGATTTGCATTTAAAGAGTTACAAATCATTCTTGTCCTTTTATAACCTATTAACATACAGAAATTTAAAGTGAGACCACATTTACTAGCCTGGATACCACTGGCCAATTATCTCAGCATCCAGCCCAATCAACAAATGAGCAGAAACATGCAGAAATAAGATCAAGAAATGGTTCTATGCAGCACAAAGTGCAATAAGCAGTGTTCAGTAAGCACTGTGCTGCTGCTCCAGCTGTTTGCTCTCTGTGTTCTCTGATGGGGGTGCTGGCTGTATACACAGGCTTCCCCGTGCTGAGAAGAGGGAATGGCTTTTACTCACAGGGAACTCCAGGAGAGGGGCCACACTTGCAAACAGCTGCAGAATAAAGGGCTTGCGATGCAGAACGTAGAACTGGCGGCATGCGAACTCAATCGATTGGCGCAACTGTGGGTTGCTTTCATAGTCAGAGTATACCTGAGCAAATGAAACAGGACATTAAAGTATGGCTCCAGTGGAGGGGGCCTTCATCATCTGACCCCAGACTGAATCAACTGCAGCCTTGTCATTCCTGATATATTTGCCTAAGTTGCTTTTAAAGATGGAGACTTGACCAGCCTCCCTGGCAATGCGTTGCAGGGACAAAGTATCCTTAGAAAAAAGGTTTGCTTCTCATGCTTGAACTTTCTTTGTCACAGCTTTAGTCCATTATTTTTTGTCCTGCGTATCAGAGGTAGATTTCTTCCCTCTCCTTCCTAGAAGCACTTTACTTGTTTGAAGCCAGTTAGTGCTTTCTTCCTCAACCTTTTAATCAAATCTTCCTCAATCAGTTAATCAAATCCCAGCTCTTTCAGTCCTTTCTCATATGACACATTTTATAGATGTACATCCCTGTTCCAGTCTGCAGTCTCTTCAGTTAACTGAAGGATTTTGTGCAGTGCCCACAGCTGGACAGAGCCAGCACTTCAAGGCAGGAGTGCTGCTGATTGGAGCGGCAGAGTTATTCCATATTCTTACACAAGATACAAATCTTTATAATCCCCCCAGAATGACATTTGTGATTTTTCTTTTTTATCCTGCAATAGAAGAACACTGTTGATTCATGTTTAACTTCAGACCTATAACAACTCCAATATTATGTCCTGCCAAAGTGCTACTGAATCAGCTACTTTCATATTTAGGTGGCTGATCATTTATAAGGAAGGGCCTATGCTTGTCCAATCTGATCAACGTAATCTGTTGGGTTTTTTTCCTTTTTTCAGACTGCATCTCCAATGTGTCAAGATAATTTAACTTCTAGCCTGTCCTACAACATTCTGACAGTTCTACCCACTTTTAAGATATTTTAAGGTTTTTAGAATGGCATTTCCTTCAGGGCTGGCCACTGAACCATGCAGCCAATGTGTTGCCAAAGATGTGGGATGTGCTTCTCAGTTATGTAAACAGTATAAACTGCTAGGAACAACTTCACCATGCTTCCTCCTTCTGTCTGTCTCAACTGCCTGTCTGCACTTCTCTGCTGGTGGAAGTCTGTAGGAGGTTTGAGGTGGGGGTAGGCAGAATTTTCGTGCTATTTGTTGGCAACAGGTAATGCTGAGATTTTATGGTACTGCAAAATTCACATTACAGCACATGGCTTTTGAAGGCTTCTGAAAAATTACTAGGGTGCAAGACCTCTGCAGAGATGTATTCACTTCTCAGTAGCCTAGTAGGCTGAAGAGATTAGCATGTCTTTAATACGAGAAGCTTCCAGCATGCTCATGAGGACAGTCAATCACCATGGCCTGTTATACTTGCAATATCTCATTTACTTGAGATACTTAACTGTATATGCATTACACCAAGGAAAGCAGGAAAAACCTTTAACAAGAATTGTCCCATTGGGGTATGTGCATGTATGCATCAGGAATTAAGCTATTAAGGGCTGGTTCATGTCCAGAAGTGCTAGAAGAATTTTTTTATGATAACTACAAACAAACCATCTGATCTTGGGTGCCTGGAGCAGAGATGTGAAGGTCTGCAAAAACAAACAAGCTCAGCAACATGAGTTTTCTTTTGGAATTGCTCTTTTACCTCCCAAGAGTGGTATTTTCTTACTTCAATAGCTGACAATTGGTATGGGGGAGTGGATAGGAAAGAATTACAATGTAAAAAGTGACAATGAAGAGACAGTCCTTCATGGGGCTGAATGGTTACTGCCAAGTACTTCAAATTATGTTATTACATTGTTTTATTTCAAAAGATATTGTTCCTAATGAATAAACCCATGTACTGCAGACCTGGATCATGTAAGGCATGATAGTAGAGTTTACACTTCCTAAAAATTTGTGTTACTCATGGGGCCTAATTACTATGCTGTGTTAACTATATTAAAATGAACATACATAGGGATGTCACAGGCATTTTTTTTTTTTTCACAGAAACAATAGTTTTTTCTGTATTTGCATTATAATACTAAATCCCTATTTAGATACTGTCTTCAAGCCCTGCAGAAATAACCTTTCTGTCTGTAAAAGGACTATATTGTGCTCTTTTTAATTTTCATTATCTGACTTTTCTCTAATGTTAACAGGAAAAAAGGTGTACTTGGATACCCCAAAGTGAAGAGAAACTCCCCCTCTAATGCTTCCAATATAACATTTCGTGTTATTTTCTCTCACTGTTTAAACTTCAGATAATGTAATTATTGCAGTTAAAGAAGCGAATATAATTTAGTTTCCATCAGCAAGCAGCAAATACAGATATTTCAACTATTCCTCAAATTTCAGCCACCCCTGGAGGAAAGAACACTGAGGGAGACCCAAGGTCCAAAAACATTCCAGAAACTCCACATTTATCTATGAAAGTACATAGGGGAAACAGACATTCATTTACTTAACATAAAGAAGAAAAGAAAATGTAGTCATTTATCAAGAAGGGAATGTAGTCTCAGGAATATTGATTTGGGCTATCCCACCCCAATCTGTTGCCCTCTGGGGCCCCCCAGATCTGTGATATCACCAGGACTCAGCAGTTTAAAGTTTCTCCATTAACAGTTCTATAACAAAGTCTGGCTTGGAAGCCTTCTTGTTGTTCATGGAGATGGCTCACCTGCAGCATGCTGGGGAGGACCCACTGGTAGCCGCTGAGGGAGAAGAGGTGGTTAAAGTGCACGGCTGTGTTGATGACTGTGGCAGCATACTGCCTCAACAAGGCACTGTCCTCAGGGTGCAGGATCAGGGCACCATTGAAGACGTTCAGGAACAGCATGATCTCATCCCCCCAGGGAAACTCGCTGGGCATGCCAAGGAACATCTCCTCCAGCAGCTTAATCCACAAACTTTTCTGAAGGGTGTCTAGACCAAAGAGTTCTTTCCCAGCTGCAAGATAGAAGAGGTAACAGCAATCAACTCGGTCCACCACAGCCAGCCTCACATCATTCCCAGAAGCCAAAGGCCTCTCCAAAGAACTATCCCACAACACTGACCATCACTCTACCTTTTTAAAATTATTTCACCTATCCTGTACTTCTGTAAGTGCCCCAGGGCTTGAGCAAATCTGGACCAAAAGCAACACACATGAATACAAGGAAGGATGAATATCACACAGGTCCTTAAATCTGCTCCCCATTAGTTGAAAATTCTCCATTTAAAAACTTGCTTACCATCCTGCAACAGTGGCCTGCTTAATCCCTAAGTCAGGCTGGAAACCCTACCTGACTTTCAGAGCAAAGTTTCTAAAAAGGGGCTGTTTTCTATATCCCTGCTTCAGAATTTGCCCAGTCTTCTTTGGAAGCCCCATAGCCTCCTCACAGTGGATGGCAAAGGGGACTGAGCAATCCTTTTTAGGTGCAGTTGTGCCACTGGACAGTATTCCAGCTGTAGTCTCATGCATAATTTGAATACATAATTGCATTTTCCCTAGGAAGAGATTTATCAGCTTTCAGTAATTCTAAAAGCATCTGTGTGTTTCGACAGCAAATGAAGTGCCTCACAGAAACCTTCTGGGCCCTACAACCACCAGAAAAAGCTATCAAAAGGCCATACCTTGAGGATCACTGAAGAGTGAGAATTCGGCATCAATGGCACTTCGGGGAAATGAAGGCAAACGGAGGAGGTCCTCCTGAAGCATAGATACATGGGACTGTTTGTGAGCAGCAGGGATTTTCTGTGTCAGTGATATGAGGAACAACACCCTCCCCACCTCTTCTAGCTTGCGAGTGAAAACCTGAGAGAGAGAGAAAAAGAGACAAGGCTCAGAATCAGTCTGATCAGAGTTCTTTACAATGTATATGCACTTTTCTAGGTTAGCTTCCATGGCTTGCTCTGGTGGGAGGGATGCTGCACACATGGCCCAGAAGATCCTGTTGACATTTGCAATGTGAGTGCTGCACCCTTTTGCTAGATTTTTTGTGACCACTGTTCTTCATCCCAGCTTTGCCAAGATGGATCACATTTGTAAAAGAGGTTTTAACAACACTTTCTATTTCAATCTTGTGAAGGACCCTGAGTGATTTTCAAACACTTTCCAACTGTGCCATGCAGTCTTTTCTAGATTAATATAAGCTTTGCCAGTGTTAGCCCCAAGGTAGTTGGAAGCAAACCAACTCAAAATTGAAATCCATACACTTGCAGTCGCTCTCTGCAAGGTCTTAGACTATAGTCAACATGAGGTTCAACCTTCTGGGTTGAGGATGACTCATGTCTGGCCATAGAAAGTGTATGCATATTTTCTAAAGAAAAGTAGTCAATAAAACAACACAGATCAGATTCCAAATTACTGCAAATAAGCAATAAAGTCGGGCTGATTTCAGATTATCACTTCTGGTTTACACCAACTGGGAAATTGAGCTCCATTCTACCAGCCTCCTTTGAACTTCTGACTGGTAGGACTAGTAAGACTAGCTGATTTGTTTTGATTATTATAAAGTAACCATAAAGCAGAGTGATGCTCAGTACTAGAAGCAACTGTCTTTGGAGACAGCTCTCAGCTACTGGGATGAACTTGAAGCTCAGCTTCCCACATCCTGCAGTTGATATGACCTTGCTCTGAAGTGCACTCATCTTAGAACTGGGCTCTCAGCTGTATCAACCGGCTCAATCAACAGTAAAGAAAGTAGTTTTCCATGGATTGCTGTTCTGTGAGTAGGCTCCACAGTGCTGCTTGCTTTGCTGAAGCTGGGTGTTGTCCAGCAACTTTTTACATGACTACAGAGAGGCTGGTAGGTGCTTGATTTAAGTTTTACCTAAGAAATATTTTGGCCTCTAAGACTCTAATTAGAAAAATGTGAATCACAAAATTATGGCCTCACAAAATTGGACAAGCCATTTTAATCTTTTTTTGGGTCACGTAGGGCATATCAGACTCATTTGTTTGATATGTGGGACACATATCCTAGAACAAGAGTTAGAATAATTTCTGTCAGAGAATCAACTAAAATGATCCCAAGTAATTTCAGATTTTTATAGACTTTCTACTGACAGATGTAGCCCACGAAATATTTCCCTATTCTATACTGTACATGCATGAGATGGCATTAACTATATTCTCCATTATTTTAGCTGCTAGCACCTCTTAAGCATCTTTACAGCTGCTTTTTATAACCATTACTGATGATATTTTCCTGTCCCTGAATATTAAAGAAAGGAATAAATGACTTTTGAAGTTGAGGCAAACTAAACTCTTCTGGCCAAGTGTAAGAGAATGCAAAATGACCCATATAAAAGAAGGTGGCTGGAGAGAGCAGGACATAATTCATATTGCATTCTTTGACTCTTCTTAAAATAATATACACCTGTCAAATGGCACCAGGGCAGATTTCACGCCAATTTCTAATTCTCCAGCAAAGCTCTCAGTCTACATGCAGCACAAGTGAAGACCTTTAAAGAGACAAGAAAGGTTTATTTATGGGTTTGTTTCTGGGCAGAGGTGTTTGGTAACAGTAAGATACCTGCTTCTGAATGAGCTCTTGACCCTTTTCTGGATGCATCTGCACCAGGTTGAGCTGGGGAGAAACTGACCTCCGGAAAGGATAAATGTCACGGACATAGGTCTGCCAGGAAAGGAAACAAGTATATTTTAGACAAAAGTAATCGTAACAGCATCACCCAACCAAACTGAATGAAAGGCCCTTTAGCCTTTTCTGAAGGTATTGGGTAGAGGCTATCAGACAGTGTCAAGCATCATAGAATAGCGTAAAATAGATGAGAAATATGCTCTTTTCTAATAAAGCTAGACATTAATGTTTTAGGAACAAAGGACTCCACTTTTACCTATTCCATCCTCTGTAAAACTCCAGTCCTTCCCTACATACTACACACCCAAGATGTGGTGTCCACAGGACAGAGTTTTGTCTATGGGCTGCTCATTCTCCTTTAGATAACCCTAGTATTTTAAAAGGGACAAAAACAAACGAACAAACAAACAAACAAAAAACCAAAAAAACAAAGTTATCTGGACCTGACCTTTGCCTTACCTTGTTGTAATGAATAAGATTCCATCGCTTATCCATTAAAAAGTAATGAGAAGACTGGGTTTCAGGTATGTTAAAAAACTCCAAACACTCCTGAAAAGGAAGAAAGAAAAACATTTTGTCACTTATTACCTGTTTCATACAAAGATCATGAAGGAAGAAAAAGAATATCCTGCTAATCATGTATAAAGGCACAAACCTGCATGCCTTGGTCAGGCTGGTGCACTGTTCTAGCATTAATTCTTAATTTCTTTTTTTTTATCATAAAGCACATGAATATGCTTGTGATAATCAAGGTATACTGATATTGCAGTCCTAAAGACTGATGTTACTTATTTTTATGTCCTTATATTGCACATATTTGTCTCTCTATGGTATTGCAGCTTCCATTCCCATACTATGTATTTATCAAACTCTAGTGATAACTGGTCTACAGAGACACTAAATTTTCTGATCCTTCAAAGCACTGAGATGTGTGATTCCCATTAAAATTTAACATAGTTGGACAAACTGAAGGCTTTTACAAATCTGTTTCCTATGTGGCTCAGTTAAGGCCATCCAGGAAATCTTTGGCAGAAGGGGGAACCGACCTCACATCTCCTAGATCCCAAGATATCATCATGGCTACTGAACCATCATTTCCATTCTAATCTTGATCATTCTGTTTAGTGTTGATAAAACCAAACATTTAAATGATTTATGTATTTATCCAAAGGATAGTACATAGCAAATACCCAAAAAACTGCAGTGCCTTCAAGTGTAGCTGCATTTGTGGGGGTTTGGCTGTCTGTGAAGTCAGAGCATTTCTATTATCCTTTAAAATGGGATTCTGTTTCTTGCAACCAAGTGCACAGGGAGACAGAAATGCCTGTCAGAAAAACTTCCCTCCCTGATACTGAAATGGGATGATCAGACAGAATGTATTGCTGGCATACAGGTTTGGCAGGTAAATGCACTATTAAGCAGTTTGTCCAGTTCAAAAACTCCCTCCTACCTTCAGAAGAGCCTCAAACTGTGTGTCCTCATGGACTGGTAACTGAGTTGGGATGTCACACTCATTCTGTCCATGCACAACAAGGGTTTTTGTGCCTAAAACAAGAGAAACAGTTGAATTCTCCCTGGCCTCTTTAATTAACTATATTTCAAAAGAAAGTGATAGTTAAAATCCATTCCTGGGCAGACAGGCAATGCCAGTCCTGTCTGGAATCTATTATTAGCCTTAATAGTCTCACACTTCCCTAGTTAATGAGAAATTGATCCATTCTTAAAGGATGAACTGGCTTTAAGCAGTGACTGTCTCTCTGAGGAAGGAACAAACCTACGAGGTCAAAGCTGGTTTTCAGCAAGATATCTCTTGACTCATGATATCCCAGGCTCACAGTGTGCTCTTCTTGGGCTCTCTCAAGACTGAAATGAGTGAGTGCATCAAATCAGAATGAGTCTGAATGGTGCAGTCTTACAGTGATCACCCTGATGGCCTTTCACAGCCCAGCTGGCACAAAGCTCTGTGTTGAAAAGACTGTTCTCATTCACTTCCTGTTTGCTTCTTTTGGAGCTTTTAATGCGGCTTTCTAAATCTCAGGGAATTAGAGATGGAACTTCCTGACTGAATCCTCAACTCAAAGAAAGCTGACTTTGAATATGCATCTATTTGTCACAAGTCTTTTTCTGATCCTGTTCTGATGGATGTCCTTTCAGGTAGAGTGGGTTATGAACTTGGAAGTGAAGGAAATTTAAAGACTCATTTCTTATACCTGGCATTGAGGCAGTCACCAGCAGCTTCACTTCACATTGTTCCTTCTTCATAGTCTGTTTGAGATCCTTGAAGAAGAGTCCTTCTACATAACCCACCACTTCCCAAAGGAAGGTAAGTGTGGCAGAAATGGCATCCATGCCCCACTCACATGGAGTGCGTACAAAATACATGATCAGTCCTACCTGCAGGTGATAAGTAAAAGGAGTATCAGGTTATACACAATCTCTTTGAATTGTGCAGAGCATTGTATTAACACAGAACAAGAATATTGTTCTTCTACCTTTCTTTACCCAGAGGGACAAACTCATTTAATGTACAACCCAAAAGTTTATACATACTACAAAACAATCTGCCTGTACAATAGTTTTTCCAATTCCCTTTTCTAGAGAGGGTGAGGGCTGGGAGTAAAAAGTACTGTTGCAGCCCAGCCTTAAAAGCAATTGTAGAAGAGGAAAAGGGAGAACCTCTGCAGCATTCTGCTCTGGTGTGCTGCCATAGACAATTCACAACAAGTGCACTCTTGGAATAGCATAACATGTTGTTCTAACTGCAGCAAATATGTTATCTACAATCCTGAAAGAAGCTGTTAGATTTGCTCCAATAGGACTGCCCAAAACCAAAGCACTTTCTGAATCAAAATTAAGTCAAATAATCAAAGGTTTCTGGCACTGGGATCCTTCTATTAGTCTACAACTCATTCTCTGTGGTTCATTTCTGAAATTCATGACAGTCTGCTTAGGAGTTTAATGAAAAGTTAAAGGTTCCTTTTCCTCTCCCTAGAAGGACTGAAAGCGGGGTGTAAGCCTAGTGACTTGCACCTACAGCCAGAAGCAGATGTGAGCTATATAGGAAAAGTTAAGAGCATTTATTTCCTTGCAGACTGTGACATTAAATTTTTGGGACACAAGTAGCCCAAGGTGGGATTCCAGGCTGCACAGCAGAGCCAGAAGGTACTCACCAAGTAGTTAAAGAGGATGTGAGATGTCTGGGCAGGGAAGTCTCCAATGTTCAACAAAAGCTTCCTTAACATATACATCAGCTCATCCTGGAAGAAGAGCCAATGTTTTTAATTTCCACCACAAAATGAAGAATGGATTTGTCCCCTTTGTTCTCTCTGGCTTTGTTTCTTCCCATTTTTCCATACTCCCCTGTTCAGCTCTGTCTCTCAGTGCATGAAGTAGAACTATACACTTGTGACTGCTTCCACATTTACCAAAACAAGACCCAGGGCACAGCTCTCAGGTCAATGTCTGTCTTTTTTATCTCAGAGAGGCCAACACCTCTTCCCACTGCAATTGGAACTGACTGCAGCATCCTGATTTTGTACTCCTCTTCCTGTGATAATCCCTGTGTTGCTTATCACAAGAAGTGACTACCTAGATGACCTGTGAAATCTAGTTCATCTCAACTCAACAGCTGTGGCTGCTGCATAGGAGATGCGGGCAGAATCTAACTAAACTTCCTTTAGAGGCTGCCTGCTTTAAATGTAGACTAATACATTTCTTATGGTGGGAGGGATGTGTAGAAGGGAAAGAATCTCACTATCACCTAAGGACAGACAGACTGTATGATAAATTGTGTTACAGGCATGAATATGCATGGGACAACCCACGCCAACAATATGTCTGCTGAAAGCTTCTTGTTCTCTGTGTCCTGTACTCATGGTTGTAGTAGGCCTATGAAGAAATGGTAAAATAGCAGACTATGATAGCAGAGGCCTCTGAGGCTGGACAGCATATAACTTTCTTCTCAAAAGATACTTAGCAAACAGAAGTGACCCTCTGAACTTAAATGGAAGCTCTGGAGACTATGGCTGAGAAGTCTCAGGAATAGTAAGGCCACCAAGACCAAATTACTCAAGGAACTGAAAAGCAGCCTTTCCTGGCTGTTTGCAAGGTTTAATATTCATTTTGCTGTCAGTGGCTTGGAAGATGAGGATACTAAACACAGTAGCAGACAAAGATTGAAGCCAACTGATGATATGGACTAAAGACTTTAAGCTACATTATAATAGCAAATGTTCTTCTCCAGTGGTGCCCATAGAGTGATTCTGCTTGCAGCTGGGCTCCCATGCTCTAAGCAAATATATACACCCACTGGGGAGAGGCAGAATTTACCTGTCGGTTGCTGATTGTGAGCTTCTCAAGGAAATGGCGCAGAACTGTAGAGGGGTCTTCAATTAAGCAGTTCCACAGGACCTGCTGAGCAACAGCACTTACTATAAAACAGAAAAAAAACACGGTCAGAACTGTGTCCCTTGCACTGGTACACACAGACACAAATGTTCCTAATCTTCTACCACAATGGTTAAGTTTTGTACTGAAACACACCGAAGCCTCTTTGATGCACTGGGATTCCTGGTCACCAGTGCAGTCATCTCAAGCAATAATGACAGGTCTAATATGTTTAAACCTTTGCAACTGCTGGTGATATGGCAAGAAGCACTTCACCACTGTTGTCATAGGGGTAATAAATAATTAATCAGATTCACAACTCCAGATGGACCAATTTAGTAACTAAAAACCAAATTCATGTACTTTTTTCATTCATGGAAATTCAATTCCATAGTGATTCATTGAGATATTTTCTCTCATATTGGTGAACAGTATTAGATAGTCAGCAGGGAATTGTGTTGATGATCAACTCCCCGAAGTGTAATTAATTGCAACCCTATGAAGATTACTAACAACAGAGAATTTGTCATTATTTTTTTTTTCAGTAGTCTGTTCCTGATCACAAAATGACACATACATTATTTAGGTGGCTGGTATATTATTTTGGCATCCACCCAAAACTGAACACAAGATGTAAGAAAAAGTTAAATGTGCAGTCAGCTGATGTGATGAGTGATGAGAAAGGAAGGAAGGGGAACAGTCTACCATCTATAAACTTTTTAGAGAAACGTATACATAAAAACACATTATTACTTTACAAATACATCAGAGACCATAAACAAAATGTTTAAGCTCTGTATAAATGGCTTTCCGTTTGTCACTGTATCAAAGAAACATTGGTGGGAATAGAGCTCTGGAGGTCTCTTAAGTCCAAGCCCTGCTTGGAGCAGGACTGTCACCTACATCGAGTTACGCCAACCATAGCTCTGACTAGCCAAGGTTTAGTAACCACTGTGGTTGATGAATCAGTGGAAATAGCACCGTGCTCCTGGTCATGAAGTTCCTTCCAAATTTTGAACCTGAACTTCCCAACTTGTAACCTCTAAGGTAGAGTTCCTCTCATTCTTTGTTTCCTTTTCATTACACTAGACAAGCCCAGCTTCTGCAGTCACTCCTCACCGAACACGTCTCTTACCATCCTGGTATCCCTCCACTACACCCTTTTCAGCTTCTCAATATCTTTCTTGAATTTGCGGCTTTTTCGGGGCCCCAAAGGAGAAAAAAATCACCTTAAAACCAACACAAATTATGGAGAACAAAAAGAAAAACCCCTACAAAGACACATTTCTGCTGTGAATCTACTTTCAAATAATTTGTGAGGATTTAATAGATTATTCATTAACTTTTTAGCAAATATATATATAGTCATAACTATATATAGCACATAATACTTCTAGGAAACATGACCTGTGTGCAAACACAATGTAGTGTTACATCTCTTCTCTACTTTAGCTGTGGCGGCTAACAAATGTAAGGCATTGTTCCGAGTGCTATCAGGCTCTGCTACCCTTGAGCAAGAACCCCTTGAAGTTTAATCTAGGTTAGTACCAGCTACTCCATCCTCCCGGACTTCTCCATCTTCCATCAAATGGACAATGGGGAGCACTGCTGCACAGATGCATGCTGGAAACACAGCTTGAGGTGGCTGTGGCACGTGATGGTTTGGAGTATGCTCTGTTGTGTGTTCTTCATCTGGAGCAACGAGAGTAGAAGGTGAGTGTTAGTGACTAGGCTGTGGTAATCTCCAGGTAAGTGAGGTAAACATTTGTGTTAGGTGCTCTACAAAGAGAACACAATGATAGGCTGTCTGATCACTGTGCAAGCATGGCAGGTTTACTGCTGTCTCCAAGAAGAAACAGCCTCCAGCCAATATTTTGATCAAGAATTTTCATTGTAAAGATGTATTTTTTCAATTTAAATTTATTTTCTTGTAGGGAACCCATTTTCTTTTTGATGAAATCCCATTCATTACTATTTTTCAGCTAGAGTGCTCTCCATGGCACTGCTCTCTAAATGAAACATGAGAGAGAAGGGAAGACACTGTGATGACAGGGGTTGATAAAATAATGCAGCATAGTAATTTATTGTAAAATGGCTTAAACTTGGGAATACATTCACAAGAGAAAATGTCACCAGCTTTATGGGTCAACAGGAAAGGCTTCCAGTGAATGAAATCCTAGGAAAAGATACTCTAAAGAGAAGTCAACCCACCTTCTGCACTGACTGCTGACCGCACCGACCAGACAGAGCCACGGCGGAAAGAATAGTTCCTATGAGATGTACTGGAAGTGCAGGAAGGACTCACAGAGAGACGGCGGGAGGCCAGGTTGGCAACTTCTTCTACTGGCAAAGAGAATGGGAAATGTCAGTCCAGATCCAACCGACAGATTTCAGGGAACTTTCTGAAGGGTAGCACTTACAAATAAATTGGAACATTGAAAATTCAAGTCAGGTAATGCTCAAAAGGCACAATTTCAAATCTATAAAGATCAGTCAGCTGGGTAATTTGCTCATGCTTTGAGAACCAGCAAAGTATTGTTCCCTAAGAGTGTTCAGTGCTTTGGTGAGTCACGCTGTAGCTGTCTCTATACTTCATCTACATCTTGGTAACCGTCATGGTTACTGCTGCTTAGTTTTTCTGCTCACAGATTTCCCATTTTATGTTCAGACCTGAATAGACCATCACTGTACTCACCTAATGGTACATACCTTGGAATGCCTTTAATGAAAACTTTATCCTCTGTTAGCCTGGACCAGTGAAAATCTTCACCCAAAGACTAAGCTTTTCATGGCACATGTCATGTAACTTTGGCTGTCTGAAACTGTGGTAGTGATCTAGGCTCCCCCATCCATCACCATAAAGGTAGAAAAGGTAGAAAGCTCCAGAGACAATTCAGCCTATCTTAAGCTCTGAATCTTAAGACAGATACTGCCAAAGTGTGATTCCTCCTACCCTTTAATTATTGAAGGGTTACAGTTAAGAAGGCAAATTTCATTCCTAGTGTCACATATTCTCATTGTGTTAACTCCTGAAAGATTCTGGGAGCTTTGAGATTTTAAATGCTGACAAGTTCTGCTGCTGTTGGGGGAGAGGGGTAAAAGGGGCTCCAAGTCACACAGTGTTCTGTTTTTCTTGTACTGATTTTTAGTTACACTTTTTCTCAATTACTTGGACTCTTCAAGAAATGGATGTGGTTGTGACTTTCCTAACACTAACAACCAATATTCCTGGACATCACACCCAATAGCAGTGTTCTATGTTGGTGGCAGGTGCTTTCAGGTTCCTGGAATGCAGTTCCTGGCCCTGGACCATACCTTCTTCTTCCTGCTCTGAGTTTGGTGTGCAGGTTGGCTCATAGCAGGCCTCCTGCGTGATGGGGATGGCAGTGATGAGACTGGCTTCCCGACCCAGGCGTTTCTTCTCCTCCTCCTGCTGCAAATTTTTCAGGATGTGCTCTGCTCGCTGATGGGAACGTGACACAGCTCTGGCTGAAAATGACTTCTGTCAGGAAGAAAAGACAAGAAACAAAGCCTGAAGCTGTTAGTTAAGATGCACACATCCTGCATTTTCTGCTCAGA
This sequence comes from Megaceryle maxima, assembly GCA_024605025.1. Lineage (NCBI taxonomy): Eukaryota > Metazoa > Chordata > Aves > Coraciiformes > Cerylidae > Megaceryle > Megaceryle maxima. The sequence goes on from JANHGN010016276.1 coordinate 52,380, forward strand.
GATCTTAGGGAGATCCAGCAACAGAGTTTAAATACAAATCAGACTAGTGCTACCTGAACAGAGATGAAGCAGGTGACTCCTCTTGGAGCTATGTCTACAATAAGCTTTGGTGCAGACTTCTCCCAAGAGACAGACACCACATAAACCCATGCAGAGGAAATGGTGTCTCTGGCAGCTCAAGTGAATTAATCTTCTCTTGGAGAAAGAACAGCTGTCTGCTCCTAAGATCTGAGTTAGTGTCTTTCATAAATTTGAGATCGGCAGTACAGTACCCCAGCGAAGAAACAGAAAAGCCTTATGGCCCTGTAGAAAAGTCTGCGTGCCCTACATGGACTGTGTACTAGATTCTTCCCAGCTAAGGAAGACAAGAAACTCAAAGAGTTTAGTCCACATCTTCTGGCTTAACTTGCCCCACGCCACTACAGAGAAAAAGCAGTGGTTACATCTCATGATGTCTGCTTACCGACTGGTCTTCATTGATAGGATCTTGCACACTCCCACTACACTGAGGGACCCAGGGAGGGTCAAACATTGGCACAGATGGCATCCCCAGGACTGGAGAAGGCAGAGTGAAGTTTATACTTGGAGGAGGGATCTAAACAAAAACATGAAAGACATTTTGTTACAGCAGTCTATTATTACTGTTAGTGCTGCTAATTAAACTTGAGCACAAGTACCGAAGACATTAATTAATTCTACAAATTTTTCCCAACTCCTTATCTCACAACACCATGTATAACACACATTTTGTTATTTCTCTGAAGTTTTTCCTGACCTGTACCCCCATTATACTCTCTCCATTTTACACAGGAACTCTACACCCCACTAGTGTGACTCAGACAACCATTTTTTTTCTCTAAACCAATTTTCAGGCAATTTCACGGCAGTGTGTCATTACACACCCATCCCACAGCAACATTGTGGTTCACGTGTCCTATCTACCTTAAAGATCTGCTGTGCTCCCTCTTCCATCCTTGGCCAGACTTGATACCTAAATCTCCAGAGCGTGTGAAATTTGAGAATGGCATTCAGTCTTTGCACTGTCTCTGGGTGATGAAATTCAGACATCAGCATGTCAGAAACGGCCTCTGGCACTTTCACAGCACACAGCAGGAACATGGCAGCTGCAGGGAGAGAACATTTGATCATCTGTTTTCCTTAATAATGTGTTTATTTGGCAGAGAAAAACTGCAGCTGTAGAACCTGCCATCAGAAGAAATCTAATCTTGGCTCCAGAAATGAGTTCAGCAGTCTACCAGACCTAGTGAAAATCGTATTGCTTCATGAAACCAAGCACAGGTGATTCCACCTCTCGGAGCCACACAGCATTATGTGTGAACCTTGTAAAAGCTACTGGAAAGCCTGCTTTTAAAATAAAATACAGCTTTGCTCTGCTCACTAAAAGTCTTGGTTGTGTCTGATTTAAAATAAAAGGCATCTCTTGAAGTAAGAGGGCTAATTGAGTTTGGCCTTCAAAGATTCCACTTCCAAGTGGTTTCTGTGATGATTAATAAGGGCTGGTTTAACAGAGGCTCTGCCTTTCCCTCAGAGCAGGAGGGCAGTGCCCCAGTAGTGGTCTCACCTGTCTTATTTTCATGGATAAAACCATAAAGAAATGTTCTTAGTTAAATGGGCACTGTTCAATGAACACAATCTGAAAACAGAGTTGCTATGAATTGTGAGACAAAGGACCAGATCACAGTGGAAAACAGTACAATAGAAGCTGAGCTGGCCCGTAGTTGTTTCAATGGAGCATGTTTGTATATAAACAGTCATAGTCAAACTCCAGACTGATGGAGGCAAATTCATTTGAATGGGTGTCTGAGGGGTACTAAACAGGAAACAAAAGTGGAGGGAGCACTGTTTCTAAGGGAGTTCAGTGGGTATGAGCGAGACCATGGCTTCTTCGACCAGTAGCTCACCACAGATGACTGATGAAAATTTCTCTAGATTTGGTGGCTGTTCCTCCACAGTACAAGGACATCTGCCAGCGTGTTTGCCTCAATACTTATTCAGAAGGTGCCAGGTGTGAGAGCTGTGCTGATGGGAGGCAGTCTGAACAGTGCAGAAAAACAAAGCTGCTCTCTCTCTGCCTAGGCCCTGCCTTGCACTGTAAAGGCTCCTGTTCTTGCTCCAAAGTTCAGCTCCAAAGCTGTAGGGACCTTCCTGTTTCTCAAGATCATAGTACTTTCTATTATTTGGACTTTTCAATGTAACTATGTCAAGTTTTAGTAGGACTGATTTAGAAGTGTGAGCTCATACTGAAGTAACCAAAACAAGAGCTACAGTGCTGGGAAAGGTCAGCAGATGGTTCTGTTGTACACTACCACGAAAGTTCTTTTTACCCAGCCTATGGACAGCAGCATTGTGAGTTTTCAGGTTTTGACCTCGATGAGTGTAATTTATGCTTGGGCTGAAATTGCTCATACTAGCTACTACAGACCCTTAAATGGATTTTAATCCTTCCTTCAGGGAATGACAGAAGGGGGAAGGTGTATCTTAGAGGCCGCTTTGTAGGAGGAGCCAGCTAGCACTCCTCAGGAAGACTCAGAAAGCTTTGTACTCTTCCCTGTAAGACATGGTAAATTTTTGACAAGACAGAAAGAGTATTCAAAATTCCTCTGCCAGCAAGGGGTAAAGAGAAGTGCAGTTTCAGATAGCTTGTTTCTCTTCTTTATTTTACTCCTTTCTTTTCCTGTCTTCACATTTTGCCTGGGAAAGGCAAAGGTGAAGCGGAGAGCACAGAGAAGACCTGTGGGCTGTAGAAGTGCACGGTGCACTGGGGGAGCATATGGTGAGAGAAGCATGAAGAACATAAGATGGGGAGTCAAAAAATGGACTTCAGGGCCATATTTATTGCCAGCTTTGTAAAATGAAGGACCTGTAAGCAAGATTGAAGTGTGACAAAAAGGGGAGTGATGTCTGAGGAGCACTTCATACTTTCACAGGTATATCATGTTCTAATTTTCTTCTGTCTTAAAGATGCCTCTCAACTATGTTGTCATCAGCACAATTTAATATGAAGTGGAAATGGAAAATTTAGATAAATACCACACAATAAAATTACTTACTGAGCAATACTGCTGTCTCCATGCAATGGGAGAATTTTCCTTTCATCACATGGAGGAGCTATGACAGTTCCACTCTCATCCCTTTTCTCAATTTTTCTATCAGCATTTAACAGATTCTAACAACTTCCAAGAGGCAATATAAAAAATACTTCAGTAAACTCTGGACAGATGGAATCACTGTGTTTTCTCTGCCTAGAAACTCAGCTAATACTAATTCTGATGATCTCTAATTATCTAAAACAACCAGGGTCTGGGACATTGCCTTCCTGATACTTCTGACCACCTATTTTGTACAGAGCACAAAAAAGACATGAAGGTCTATGAAAAATAAATGGCCATCAAGAAACCTGTGGTGGATTTCAGACTCCTCCACTACAAAGCTGTCTTGCAAGGCCCTGTCATCTGCTGTGAGTTGTGCAGCCAGGCTAGCCATTCTAAGTGGGTTTTTTTGTCTTACCTGCTGCTCCAGCCATGTGCTCATCCACACTGAGCAGGAGCTCCCATGCTGCTGGCTGGATGTCCCCATACATCTCTTCTGTGAGGATAGGTGCTGCCTTGATCAGCAGTGACAAAGGTGCAGGGGAGAGGCTCATCACCTGGAAAAAACGAACCCATTCCTTACAGCTGAGCTATGCAGACTATCCACAGTGAGCAACACACTCAGGAATTTTATCCTGGTCTTGGTCTGCAGATTACCCACTGATAACATCTAGTTTCAGACATTTCAGATAATGCTCCACAGAACAATGTTGCTTTCAGCCTACACTGCAAGGGCAGTGTTTGCAAACTAGTTGCCCGAGTCTTTTGCTAGTCCCTCATGTCACCAACACATTGATAAAGAGGACAAAAGGAAAGCCAAACTCTCCCAGGGTGGTGCATAAACAGGGATACAGATCCATGAAAATCTTAGTCAGTGCCAAGAACAGGCCTGTGAAGAGCCTGTTGCTTCTTCAGGAACACTGAAGAAAGAGAAAAGACAGCTACTGCTGTAAACTGACAGATTGTTACTGAACACATTTGTGATGTCAAAATATTTGGTTGGGGTATTTTTTGTTTGTTTTTTGTATCCCCAGTTTTGATGCATGTGTTGCTATGGGAAGCCAGAGATGCAGACTGTGATTTAATAGAGCTACATGTTTAAAGGATTCTTTGATGGGGTTACCTTAAAAGTCTTAAATTTAGCATTGCTCAGGTGGGGAAAACATGCAGGGCTGAACTGACTGATATTCAGGAACCGTTCTTCATATGGGCTTGAAGATTCATGCACAATTTTCTTCTTGTTGCAGTCTAACCTGACATCTATGTATCAGCCTCTCTAACTACCATATGGCCTAGTCATTACCTGGTGCCTGATGTATTTTAGCATTCCAGAGTCCTTCTTCCCTTCCAGGTTGGTATCGATCACTCTCTTTTTCAGAGAAGGAGTTCTCAAGCATGACTTGTCTGAGCACTGGAATGGAAAAAAACAAAGAAACAAACAAAACACACAAAACAAGAAAGTGGAGTTCACATTTAGAATTCCTAAAGTTTGGAGAGAGAAAAGATCATGTACAAGAGGAATTTCCATACACTAGAAGCCATCTAGTATCAGAGATTAGCATGGTCTTCTCCTGTGCTGGCAACAGACTTAGTATCCGTGAAAAGAAATATCTCATCCAGTTTTCTCCTCTTTTTAACAATGCTTTTCCCAATAAAATCTTAAGGCAGAAGCCAGTAAATCAAATGAGGAATGTGAATGTGCTCTGTGTAATCTCCACAGGTAGCACACCTTTCTGTTCCAGGAGAACAGTACTTTAAGCAGGTCAGAGGTAAAAATTCTACAGCTGTCCTCTAAAAAATTACCAATGGAGATGTTCAGTGTGTACAAAAATTACTCCTCTCAGATACATTTACCTTCTTTTTCCTCAGAAAGCATAAGTGACGGCACATTTCAGGACTTGAGCTCATGCCTGCCTGAGGGTTGTCCCTAGCAGATTGCCAACGACAGTGATAATGACAAGTCCTTTTTCTGTTCATTATTCATAATACTTTTCCCAGAATGCTGGCTTGCCACAGACTCTTCTCCTCGAGCTAGTAGCCTGCTGATTAACACAGGGGCTGTCATTTATTAGAGAACTCACAAGCCCCATGGTGCACATGGCCAGCTCTACGTATTGCAGCTATCTCCGGCCTTTTATTCTGCAAGCTGTGACAGTAAAAGAGAGGTTCCTCTGAAACCCAGATAAATGTGGAAATGGTGCCCATGCAGTCAGAGAATGATAACACTTGAAGAATACCAGAGCATGAGGAAATGGGATAAAAAGTCTGCTGTTACATAAAATTCAAAAGTTATCAATTGCTCTCCTGCAGTGAGGTCTGTACAAGCACAATGCATGTGTTTGTAGGAAACCTTATTGTCCCCCAACCTCTTTTTTCCTTGCTGGTCCCTAAAGACTTTGATGGTTTGATGGATTGTGAGATGTGCGTGCATCACTCGGCTTTGCAATTCAAAGATGGAGATGAAACAGCACACAGTAATGCATAGTGTTCTTTTGCTACTTTTCCAGAACATTGCCAGCTGCTCAGTGCAAGCCTGCCTTCTGTAGAAGAAAATTCACTGCCTCTCTTCCTAACAAAGTGATCCCTGCTTTTCTGTGCCAGAAGAACTATATAGGGGGTTCAGTTTCCAGGAAAGCAGAATCATTAGCTGTTGTTTCATCTGCTCTCTGCTTTGTTCCATACTCTTTGATTTTCTAACTTGAGAGGAAACAATCTGCTGGTTGATGAAGAAACATTATGAACTTGTCTCCTGCTCCTTCATTTGCCACTTAAGAGGTGACAGCCTCTTTACCCAACTGAAATCTTCATGAGAGTTCCATGAACACTTTAGTTTTCAATGTTACTGTAAAGTAGTTGACTGACTCCACCATTACAATTACCCATAATAACTGTAGTCTCTCTATTGTGGTCAGAAAGAGGAAAGATGTTAACCAACTGTTAAAATGATCCAGATGGTACCTGGGTGGGAAACGTACTGAAAGCAGAAATGTATTTCTACTGGAGTTAAAGGCACCACTTACATGGCTAAAAAGGCAATCTTTTTTGAATATCCCACTGAACTGGCCATTAAAAGCCATGTCACTAAAGAGACAGTAACATTAATGTATACAAGTCTTGGAACAACTCTGAGGGCTCAGACTTGAAGAAATTATGCAAGATTTTACAAGAAGTTCAAGAGTGATTCTTATTAACAGATGAGAAGAAACATGAAAAGAGAGACTGGACTCTTTAAGTGCTGATAAGCAGAGCCGATAAAAGGACATTAATATTAACAGTTGGGTTATAAGCTTTTAAATGACCTTAACATCAACTAAGATTCTTCCCAATCAATACAGATTATATTCCTTCCATGACTTAAGGTTTTTTTACAGCAAAGCTGTGTTCATGTTGTCATGAAAGAGCTGTTTGAGTACATTATGCAGTCCTTGAAGGTAATTATCACTTCTCTGCACAAACCCCCAGACATTCTGCTTTTAACATGTACTCACTTCCTTTTGTTTTTTGCCTCTTGCCACACTATTCAATGTGTTGTTTTCTCGAAGGGAGTCCACTGTGTCTCCATACAGGAGCTTGATGGCCCGGACAAGGCGAGCACAGGAACGGCTGTGATGGAGGTAGCAGTGTGGGTGACAGTAGTCAATGTGTGTACATATAAAACTTTGCTGGTTGCATAACAGGATCATAACCTTGAAAAGAAGAAAAGAGAATAGTGTTAACGAAGCAAAGAGACAAGACTGCTGTAGATGTGTATGTTTGGCTGGGGGCAAGATTAAGGGTGAGGGAACAGCATTCTCTCAGCTTGCAGAAAAGCTGTTGTATTGCCACTCTGAGGTGAGGGCTTAGATTGGAAACTGTCAACTACTCAATCATCATTAAAGCTGCAAACCCACCAGGTTCGGGGGTTAGTTTCCTTCAAGGAAGGTGAAAGGAAATGTCTCAGTATGCTCTCAGTTGCATTGTACTGTGAATTGCAAAGTATTGTGAATAATGTATCACTGTGATTGGCAATGCTCTCAATTAGGAATAAGCTGTGCCAGTTGTTCTGCATATGTTTCCCTCACTGTGCTTAGGTAGGCCCATCTACCCTAGCTTTATGTTTATTGGCTCAGTTAGTATTTCTACTAGTGTTGCTATATGGCAGCAAGGAGCTCTAAAACCTGTCCAAGAAAGAGTAAATATTTGACATTTAGCTAATTCTGAGGCCTGCTTTGCTGCAGCAACACTGCTATTAGTTCCTAAATTAATTAATTAAAGACAGCCTTGGGTAACTCTACACTTCAGTGTCTGCTCTCTGGTGTAATTCAAGAGGGTTTCTTTCCAGAAGAGCAAAGCTCAGTCCAGCAAGCTCTTTGTACAAGAGCTTGGTCTTCCTGTTACACACAAATCCAGCCACTTAGTAGGGCTCTGAGGAAAACACCCAGGCACATCTGAGCCATTCACACCATAGGTTATAACTGGCCTTTATGAATCCTTCTCTTCATCCCACAACCTAGTGCAGAAATACCCAGAACTACCAGAAAGAAGCTATCCCACCTTTTCCATCCATTTATGGGCTGTGCTGCTCACAAGTAAGCAGCCACATCACTCTCAACCTACAAACATTTAGGCTTCTAAAAAGTCAGGAGCTTAATTTAAAACAACTCTGTGCTACTTATGTGGAATTATTGTCTTTGCCTGCCTCTTCTTGCCTCATGTTATTTTGGGGTCAATCAGAAATAACTCAAGCTGCTAGTGTTGTATCAACATGCAAATGGTGTAAGACTGATCACTATTGTGTAGCTGTTACCCAGCCTCTGGTCCACTGCTACACCTTGCAGTTACAGTGCACTGACACAGAGTGAGGGCATCATGCTCGGGGCTGCTGTAAAGGACAGGTAAAGGAAATGCTGGTACATGCATAGCAGCAACTGGAACCAGTATTCCTTCTGACTGGTTTGCTCATGACCATTAAGTAAAGCAGGTTTTTGTTTTGCCTATAGTTTTAGTGACCATCCACCCACACCTTCTTTCCAACAAGCAAAAAGGGCAAGTTCTCATGCGATATTGGTACTTGCGTGGCATTAACCGGAACAGGTGACTTTTCATATCTTCCTTTCTCCTATGCAGGCTAATCACATGTAAAGTGAGACAAACATCTCAAATTCCCTTCAGTTTATGCCTCATATTTCTGAGTCCATGATTCCTCCCACACTGAGCAAAGGCACCATGATTTATTCTGAGCTGCTAGCTAGGAAGATGCCTCTATCCTCTTTCAATTCATCACCTAGTACACACACTCATGTCTCACATACTCAGTTTAGCATCAAATGAGGCGTAATCATTACCAAGAGCATTAGAGTACTGACAGAGAAGTAGGGTAGTCCAGGGACTGAGGTACTAGCTTGGAAGACATGACATTCAAGTTCCTTGCCCTGCCACCTTCTTCCAAAAGAGACAACCATCAAGAACTGCTTCTGGCATCACAGCACTGGATTAAGCCTGTTCTTCCCACAACCCATAGGAATGAGGGATATATCCTCATTATTAGCAGCTGTCTTTCCCAAAGGCAACACAGAAGTCAAAAGGCATCTGCCCCCATACACACATGCAGGATACAATCAACCTGTGCACAGGGAATATCCTTTCTGCAAAGCATGGGCACAAGGACACAGTGACCATACTGCACCATCACAGCATGTCATGAGGCAACAGAGGGAGAGGTGAACAGCCCTTGGATACCAATGACTTGAACCATGTAGACCTGCCCAGCTGACTTTTGGCATGTCTAAATCATGGGTACAGACCCCACCGAAATGCGTGTCTTAGGTCCTGCATGACCGAACCACATTCACACTGTTATACTTCCCATCTGTTGGAAGGACTTGGAACTACACAAGGCCCTGTTGGGGTAGACATTGTGATAGAACGCATCTAATGGAATCAAAGAAAATGTTCTAAAAGTAAGTATTATTTTCCCCACAAGGAATAATTAAGGTCATTGCCATAGTTAATTGAAGCAAAAATTTATCAATTGTCTCAAAAAGGGGTTGGAAAAACTCCCTAGGAAAAATCTTCTGGTAGTTAGTAAACATGGTGGCCACAACAGAACCTCCAGCTCAAGTAGCTTCTAAAATGCTGGAAACCCAGCTTATGCTGTAGCCCATTCTGTTACTCTTCCTGAACTAGCCACGCTGGAGGGAAGATATTGAGCATTTTTTTCAGCTGAGCTAGCATGGCTGTCCCCACAGGCCGAGGGAGAAGCAGTCCATTTTCCTTTACAAACAAAATATATGAAAGAGACAGAAAGAGCAAGACAAAAACTTTCTGGTCCTAGTCCATTTTAGAAAGTGCAAACAAACAGATGATTTCCAAAGGTCACAGCTTACTTACACTTGAGATCCTTGATGCTACATGGAGAAAGCACAGATAGTGATCTGGGTTATTGCCACCACAAAGGTTTTCCTACTGAAAATGCCATCCTTGAGAGTGCTGCCGGTGACTCATACTTACGTGCAGCCACGACATGTTCCGATGATAGTTCTCCTCCGTGCCTGTGTTGCTCAGCACCTCGGGCTCAATGCTAGGTTCACTCGCGCTCCAAGGGCTCCCTTCTTCAAAAGAAAAATACCCAAAAGGTGGTTGTTTTTATTGCTCCCTATGTACTTTAAGACTAGGGACAGCACTTGTAAGCCAGGCCAGCCTTGTGGGAACAGACCAGAGTACACAGAATATGCCACACTAGGAAGATGGAGTTTTGACACCCCTCCCAATCCTTGTATCATGCTGGCTTGACAATTACAAGAACCATTTACACTCGACTGACAGGCCACCTTGTGAGTAGCAAACACTGCTCCCTCCCCACTTTTTTCTTTAATGGAAGGGGAGAAGGTAAATGAAACATCAGAAGCAAATTCTTTGCACCATTCAGATGCTGAAAATGGTTGGTTTAGTGATCTGCATTGACTGGGCTCTGTAGTTAAAAATGTCAACAAAAGTCCAACCAGAAGTGGCATCCAACTGGAAATGCCAATGGGCAGTCACCGCTCATTGCCCATGGAAACTGCTAATGTCATGGGGATGAAAGGGGAAAAAAATCCTGATTCTACCACAATAGTTCTAAAGAGCTCAAGCAAGGGAGAGATTTCTCTGGGAACTTCACTGATCCCTGTGTTCCCTCTAGCCACTTCATAACCTATGGGCCTCCTAGAAAACTAATATTAATGCTGTTAAAGAGATGGCTGGGGATCAATTCTGATTAATCCTTTCTTCCTCATCGTTAAGTGAACTGCAACTTGCCAAAGTCTACAGAACGGGCAATCCCACTCTCCACATTACCCTACCGAAGCATCTTTTGGGTGCCATAAAAATGACCATTAAGCTTGAAAGGTTATTTCAGCTCCAAATGTATCCAAGCCACAGTTTTTGGTTAACACCCCTAGCAAAGACAGCCCCATTAGTTCAATTGGGATGGAAATTTATTGTGGCAGGATGCACATTTAGCTTCCATAAGATAAAAATATATGGTGATCCATCTTTTGAAGACTAAAGCAAGCATCTGTAAACTGTAAAAAGCATGCCTATGCTAATATGTAGAAATACATTATGTAGTGTGTACATGCTATGTTTTACATATAGGAATATATATTACATGTCATAAGACATGACTATGACATCATATCCTACACAGAATATGAAGTGCATGTCTGTACATATATATATCTCCTACCTGTTACTACAGACAATAAAATACCATATATGTATATGACCTAATGCATTTGTTACATGATTTTTGGGGGGGTGTGTATATGCACATACACATGTGCCTGGGCTCCCCTAGACAGTGTGCATTTGGCTGGCAAGCCTCTGCATTCCAAGAGTTCATGCTCTAACACAAAGCTCTGAACTGACAACCTGTGCACGGAGCTGACGCTGCACCCAGGGTTTGAGCTGTGTTCCTCCCAGGCCCTAGTTCAGGCAGCCTCTGAAGAGGACTCCAGGTATCTCCTAACTGACTGGGGTGGGGGATGTCTTGTCATTTCTAGCTCTGCTGCAATCACATCAAGAGTTTAGGGCCTGCCTACTGTCCCCTCCCTTTCCACCCACTCATCTAAGTTACCTATATCAGTGACAGTGTCCCTGCTGTGGGACAGCTGCAGCTCCTCATTCTCAGACTCTGAGTCCTGCCGTGATAACTTGGTGCTCTTTAGGCTGCCGGCCCGGCGAATGCTGGAAAGGGAACCCCCCTTCTTCACCCGGAAACTGCGGGTTCCTTTAATCTGGAGCAAGCGGGAGCCTCCTATCCTGATCTTCCTGATGGGAACTGTATTAAAAGAATAAAAGAGGACTTTTTTCCCCTTAATTTTTCCCCATTTTAAAATGAAAGATATCCTGGCCCTCCCCACCCTCCCAACCCTCTGCTGCCAGCCTGTATCGCAGCGTCTTTTCTTCTACCAAGGAATGTGGGGCCAGAGGCTCCCTCCAAAGCCACCGCCAATGCAGCTCTGTCAATCAGGCAGTAAAGATGCTTTTATGGAAATGCATTCAGCACTTCATTTCCTGGAGATCTGGTACATCACATCAGGCCTTGTCTGGATTTGGAATTAGCCCTTGTTCAACCACCAGCAAGTAGAGTCAGCTGCTCTAACATAAACCCAAAATGTGGACAAGGAAAATCTACAATTCACACCAATTTGAATCACTTCCTGTCAGGAAACAAGATCTGACCAGTGGAAGTAAATTGCAGTTTTCTTTGCCAGCCCCTGGGGTTTAGATTAGCGCAGAATCACCTCTTGCTAGGGATACATGGCTGAATCCCAAGCTTGAACAAGGTACCATGAACAAACCTATTTTTCTGTGGGCCTGGGTTCTATAAACCTCACTGAGCTCTGCAGCAGGATCAATTATTTACTCGTACAGCACGTGTGACTGCAGAAGGGTAGTCTCCTTCATGAGGTTAGCACACAAGACTTGTTTGAAGTAAGATTTGCATAAATCCGTGTCTCTGCATGTTACTCTTCATCATTAGAGTGCTTTAGAGGAAACAGGAGCACGTAGATCCTCTCCTTCAGACAAATCAGCAGCTTTCAGGCATTAACAACATCCATTGACACTCTGCATTTTTGATGAGCACAGACATGAAATGGTTCAATGTTCAAAGCACCAACCGCTTGCAATTGCATTCTCCTCTTAGTTCAAAGGCAGTACATGGCAGTATGTCAGTCCAAATGTTGCAACACTCAGTCATTTTACTGCAGATCTAATCAGGCAAGGCCATGTGTGATCAATTACCTTTTGGTGTACTGTTGAGAATGAATGGGATACAGCTTTTTGGATACCATGGGGAAGCAAAATATTTTAATAGAATCTCTCCTTCGGGAGAAATCAAATATGCCTTTACTCCTGAGAATGCCCCTAATTCCTCCAGAAGCCAATTCCCACTCCCATTTCCAGTGGCTAATGTCCTGGCTGAAGACAGCTGGAAAGTTTTGAGAGCTACTCCTCAGTCCTCATGAATCAGCTGGGCAAATCCCTGTTGAGTGATCAGAGAATCTCCCTCCAAGTGACCATGCTGAGTTCCTTTTCAATCACTACTGCTTGAATTCTGTTCAGATCAGCCTCAATACAGTGTCTCAGTTCCCCTGAATGCCAAACCACTTAAGCACTTTTAACTTCATTTCATGAAGTCTGCAGAATCCCATTTTAGCATCCAAATGATATGATCCTCTGACAGCCTGCATCTGCCTAGCTTTAGCATCTGTATTTCAGACCTACCTGGAGCAGATTCTATACAGTAAACTTGAAGCTTTTGAATAGCTGTTAAGCCATGCCTGGGGTGAGCAATAACAGCAAAGTTTTTAACACTTTGGAAAAAAAATGAAAGGAAACAAATTAGTATTCGTTAAAGAGGTTGAGATAAAGAAACCTGTCACTGCAGGCAAGAAAAAATCAGTTACATTCACACAACATTTTCTTATCTAGAAGAGTGTCGAAAGGAAAGATGCCTCTGCATCTGTTATATTTGGCCCAGGTGGATCCTCAGAAGAATATGCTGTGGCCAGAGAAAAGAACATAATTATTGTAATTTTAAAATGTAATATTACCTTGCACTTGCACTTATTTAGCTTCCAAAATACATTTTTGCTAGAGTACATTAGAATATTAGGATATAGCCTTCCTACCAGTCACTTCTGTCACCTCTAAAATGTAGTAAAGAGGCAGCTTTAGTAAAGGAATACTACATGACAGCTTCGGGAAAAAGGAGAACAGGAAATAAAACCAAGTGAAACTTCAGGGAAAAAGTAGTTTAACAGAGTCAAGGATGCAGAAAGTTAACACTATCTTTGCAAAAATAACTCAATTCTGCAGGATGCCTGTAGCACAGTAACACATGAAGGAAAATGTTAGTCAGCACTGTCTCTAAGGAAAAATAGGATCATTAGAGACTGGTCAGCAGTATTTCCCATCAGGACTGTGTGCTTGTAGGCATCCTCCCACTCAGGTAACATCCCAGTGCATGGGACTGCCACCTGAGAGGCTCAAAAGTGGTTTCAAGTAATTGTTGTAACTATCCTCAAAAAACAAAACAAACCCAAACCCAAGCATTTCCTCATCTAAATAGTTAGAGACATTTTATCCATAAGCATGAATTTATCCAGCTCTCCTTTCTTAGGTGGATACCTAACTGTTTTCACAGAAGTAACTGTCCCACCTAACACACAAAGTGGAGGCAGTTTTCCACAATGTAAGCCCTGGAAGCAGTTCTAGTATTTTCTCCAGTAACTGTGGCAGGGTCACAACTGAAGACAATGCAAATTTTGCCCAAAGTCCCCTGAAGTCAATAAAGGCTCCTCTGAATCATTAATACACATTGCAGTCCCTAGAGGATAACCAGCCACAGACTCCATCCTTTTCAAACAATTATCAAAATTATCATTCACATGTCTGTACCTTTATATAGCTGTTATGAGACAGAATTTAAACAGTTGTAGAAAGCTTGTTAGAGGGAGAATCATTTACAGGTAACTGCCTGGCAGTTTAGCCTCTAATTACAAATACATACGATGACTGTATATTGTATTGCAACACTTGTACCATCAGATAGTGTGTGAGTTTTGCATGAGATGGCTCAAAAATGGAAACAATCTGCTGTTTTCAGAAAACACAGTAAGCTTGATGTTTGCTTTTACCGTATACAGTATGTTGGTAACATTAATCTGCTAGCCATCAAAAGCCGCACAAGTGTGTGTTTTTCATGTGGTAGCAAAGAAGTCAAGAGATCAAGTGATCAACTAATTCTGTGAGATGCCATGACTTCCAAACAGGTACAGATTTTCACAAAAAGATCCCAGTCTTCCCTCTTATCTGTAGTTTTCCCCAAATTAAAAACTGTAATCAGAGTAAAATCCAAGCAAGAACACTTTCAATCTTTATTTTTGAAGGGAATCAAATGGTGATGCTTCTCTCAGCATCCCACTGAGAGATGGTTACAAACTAAGCACCCTCCTTTTTAGAAATCTTGCAACATTCTCAATCAGTTTCAGTCATAGCAGTGTTTTATAAAATTTAACATCTTTGCTTCTCACATTTGCTATATTGAACCCTGAAGGCCAGAAGCGTCTCAGAAATGATTCAAAGCCACGTGACTCCATGGCCGCCTGATTTTTAACACAATCTGTGCAAATGAAAACATAAAATTAAGCGCCACTTCACAAGGCCTGAGAATACAAAAGCCTTATTGTGCTGACAAACCTTTTTTCTCCTCGAAGCCAGCCTCAGATTTGAGGGTGTGGCTGCTGCTGTGCAGGGAATCCTTTGTATCTTCATTTTCATCCAGAACCCCAGCAAAGCTGATCTTTCTTTCATACCTGTGCCGGTCCATCTCAGGGTCCAGACGCAGCCTGCAGCTCTCCAGATCCTGTAGCAGAACGCAGAGCACACACATGTGCAAGCAGTAGGAGCCACCATGCTTTTTACTGCAACGACAGAAGCTTCAGGAAGAACTGCTTCAGATGGAAGTTTATTTCTATCACACAATTCTCCATCTACCCTGACATCTTCTAATCTAACTCATAGGTCTGTTTAGTTTGAGGAAGAGGAGGCTGAGGGGAGACCTCATCACTCTCTACAACTACCTGAAAGGACATTGT
>JANHGN010016276.1:68113-131072 GCA_024605025.1 Megaceryle maxima
TCACGGAAAGAGTGGTGGGATATTGGAATAGGCTGCCCAGGGAGGTGGTTGAATCGCCATCCCTGGATGTGTTTAAGCTTCACTTAGATGTAGTGCTGGGGGATATGGTCTAGGCGTGAACTTGTAGAGTAGGGTGAATGGTTGGACACGATGATCCCATGGGTCTTTTCCAACCTAGAATATTCTGTGATTCTGTGAACTATTTTTCAGGCTTGCAGCATGCTGAGCTGCAAGCGAGAAGTTACTGCACACCACTTAGGTAGTGACAAAGTCTGTTACTCTAAGAGTTGGTCTGGAAACAAAAAAAAAGTCTTCTCAAACATATGTTCTACAATGAGCTGTGCTGAAATGGGTTGACTAGCCTAACACCAGCTGAAGGTCCCAAACCATTTTCAGTCAGCTTTGCACCTCCAGGGAAAATTATTATAAATGACTTGTCAAAAAAGCTAATACTTGATCGCCATAAGGGAAATATTTTGACTTTGCTCAATAACAAAACCTGGGATATAAAAAAGATGAGTGCCTAAAGTATTCATTTGTAGTATCTCTAGCATTGAAAACTTCCACGCATGTGGAATTTTAAAATGTATCTATCAGTTTCAGATATGGAACAAAAGCTATAGCATTTCAGGAAAAATCTGTCTGAATTACTGCAGCTTCATAAATTAGCATGTGTTAACTGAGCCACGTCAGCAGTACAGGTATATTCCTGGGCATGGTCAGAGCTCCTCTCTGTGTTTAAACACATTACTCTTCCCAGCTGTATTGCAACATGCTTACACTGGAAATTGCTGCCCCCCACAGAATAAGTGGCAGAATGAAACATATCCTCTTAGCACACAGTTAGTCTGACTCAATATATCTTCAGCAACTGCAAAGATAAAATGAATGACTTTCCACCACAGCAAATGACAAGTTCCAGTTCCCTGGCTCTACTGTGGCAGCAGCAGGCTCCAGGAGAATGTATTCATCACTCCTAGCCATTTTCAAAGTGAACAAACATTATGTACCTGATTCTCTTGGAAAGGAAGCATCACTCCATAAATACAGAGACAATATTTTAGCTCTTTCCTCCGCCCCCATAAGAAGTTAAAAGAAGCACTCTGTGGCCATTTTATCTAATGGGCTCTTGTATAATGTGACCTTAAAGTTTCTTCTGCCTACATATCACAGAATAATTCCTCCTCCTTCTCTCCCATATACAAATCTGAAAAGCTATTAAGCAGTTGCATTTCTGACTGGCACAAAAGCACAAATTTCTTTTGACCTTCATTACCCAACATATTCTTAGTTCCAAGCCTAACTACTTTACTGAGATGAATTCTAAACCCTGGTATTATCCTGCTTTTGGATGCAAATGTTTATTATATGGTAAAAATGTCAACAGAATGTTTAGGCAGACTTCGGCTGAATTTATCGGGTTTTTTTAAAACTGCACTTCTTCCATACCTGGAGGCTAAGTCACTTCATCACAGGTGATCAACAGCCTTTGAAATGAATTTCAGAACCTAATTACAATAATGAGCAGCCAAATCAGTCTGTCAAGCACAACTGTCACCAGCAAAATTTGATTGAAGTCTGTCATTAAGAAAAAACAGAATAGTAGGGCTAAATCCTTCTATGTTCACTTGGAAACTTTCTTTAAAATTTTAATCCTGGTTTTCTAAAGAAATTATGTTTAAAAGATTAAACTGAGTGTCTGCCATTTAATTCTCATTCCCTGCTAACCAGTTTTGAAGCCGATGTTCACCTTCAACCCAATTTGACATAAGATAGCTGAGCGTCTGCGTATTTTGTGAAACAACAGTCTGAAGGTGATGTTAAACTGCATTATTAGACATAAGAAAATCCACACAAGATTGTATGGAAGAACCACTGGAAATCAGGTTTCATGTGTTCTGCTAATTGACTTAATCAGTAGTTTAGCTTACTATTCATGCCAGGATTTGCCTGTGCCTCTCAGACTCACGGCAGTTTATTTCTTTCCTTGCATCTTTGTTTCTTCCCTTTCTTTCCACAGTCCCTTCAATTCTGCTGTATAACCCAAACCAAAAATTTGCAACTTTTAAGATCCAGCAAATTCTTTGCAAACCATCCTCCCATTTCTTCTTAATGCACTGTGAACAGGGAAGATCTCTGTCAACTGGTCCTCCTAATCAGCTAGGTGGCACATGAGCTGTCACCTCATACAGTCAGTTTCCCACACCTCTCAGATCCTCTACACTCAGTTTCTCAATCCATCTGCTGCCCTCTTCTCTATTGTGAAACTTGCTTGAACTTCCTGTACATGCTGTGCTTCCACAGTCTTAATCAACCCATTTGATGTGCACTGTTCATCTTATACTCACCAGGCAGCTCCTCTCTCCCTGCATCAGAGATCTGCTTGAGTTATAACCCCACCCTGCCTCTCCTCAGACAGGCCCAGATCCCAATGACTTCTGCGGGCATGGCTCCCTCTCCAGTGTGTGCTGTCTGCTTACCACAAGAGGCTCAGTACGTGGCCTGGGCATGTAGGGAAAGGTCTCTCGAAGGAAAGTGGTTATCTCCAGGAGAAGCTGACAGGCTGCCATTTTCAATGCAAAAGGACAACAACATTTGGTAGGATTCACAGTGCCTAGGAAAAAAAGTAAATCCATAGTGAGCAAGGAGATTACACAAAATCTGGAACCAAGACGTGATGGACATTTTCACACATGGTGCACAATACAAGCTGCACTAAAAAAAGAGGAAAACCCAGACTTCTATCTATGCTACTTTTCCTATAATAAACAGAACACAGTCAAACACATATCAGTTCATGTATTTACCAGCACACAGAGTAGTACTAACCCACTAAAGTATATTTATATTATATTAACACTATAGTGTACTATATTATATATTATGATAAAGTACCTATTGAACTACCATGATCTTAGAGCATTTTGTATACACTTTAAATAAAATTAATACAGGTTAAGAAGTAGATACCATTCTTCCCTTTTACACTTTTTCATTCAACCAAATCTTCTGCAGTTCTAGAAAAGAGCCACTTTCAAATTCAGCAACTTCTCAAAATACATGAAGTTAGGACTATCCAGCAAAGAGATAGTGTGCCTGTTATTAATTACTGCCCTGATAACTGGAAAAGACAGTTTCCTTTGATGTCGGGCTTCTTTATTTGTGCAAAGAATCCAAGTGCTATTCATAGTAAATCAAGAAAAAAACCACATCAAACTGCTTAATCAAATTATACATTGAAATTCTTTATCTAAAACAAAGTGGGAAAGGGAAGATGGGTTATCAAAATACTTAAAGTTTTGTCTCAGTTGAGTCTAAACAATCATCTCCAAAAGCCCTACACTTTGTAACCCATCTAATGCCATTCAAAACTTGAAAAGTATTAAGGGTTCTTTAGTGCTTGATCAATTTGAAAAATGTTGTTTCACATAATGGACAACAAAAAAAGTAAATAATAAAAAAAAATTAGTTGTGACAACTAACCACACCTATTTTTAAAATAATGCCTGATGTCACCATCTAAATACATTTCAGAAAGATTTGTTTTCACTTGCTTTCCCTCATGTAAGATACAATTATTTCTTGCAAAGAAACAGTCCAAACTAAAGAAGTGAGAGGACACTGCAGGGATCAGATACAACCAGATTACTTCTGTGACGCTTGCTATTTCCGCTGTACACAGTACCAGGAATGAAGTGTGGACTTTGTAGGGGCTCATATAATCTGAACTATCAAACACAGCTAAGACGTACAGTGTATCCAACTGCATATTTTATGCTCCTCAGTTTACTACCTACAGCATACAGGGCAGCTTTTGAAAAATCTCTGCCTTCAGCAAGAGTGCAGATCAGTTATTTTCAGACCCTTGGCTTTCAGAAGAGTACTTGAGCTTTTAAGTGCCTTTCTAGATCACAACCTGTTCTCTTTTTGCTAGTCTTAGGCCACCCTTTTAAAGCAGCTCCACGTCCCCCTCGAGTGCCTGATACCAGTGGCTGAAGTGGGACAAGAAAGTCTATTCTGTCACTCAGAGGTGGGAATGCAGTTGTTCAGTCATGGTGCAGGACAGGGAAAATTTTGGGTGCACCCTCCTCCTGCTTTGCATTTATCTCCTAAAGGGCCAATAATATATCCAGAAAAGCCACCCATATTCATGCAGCTGCTGGCGCTGGCTCACCCCACAGTGGCACACGTGAAGGTCTAGTTTAAGGCCAAAAACTTCTCACAAATGCCATTTTCCTGCTCCCACCTACTCCTCTCTACTCCAGAGCTGGCTTTCATGCAGTGATAGGAACAAACCCAGCACCACAGAAAAAGATAGATAAGCAGTGTTAGCACACTATATCCAATGGTGAACAACAGCACATGTATACAGGAACCAGTACATTACAGCATGCACATATATACAAATGGTGTCTGGAGACGACATTATGTTTGTTACCACCTTCACCTACACCTACAACAGTATGTGCTTGGACTTAATTTATTTAGATTCGAGGGTTTGTTGTATTTTGCATGCCTCCCTAGACTGTCAGAATCAGTGATCTGTCAGCCCCCCTCCCACCCTTAGTACACACAGGCACAAATGTGTGTCTTTTAGTCATCTTGTTGTTATACAGCTTTTTAATGATACTTTTTATACCACCGTTCTATACTTCTGCCTGAGAATCAGGCAAATATACTCAAGTCAAGATTTAAAAGTCTTTGGTAGAGTTGTGCCAATTTACATCAGGTGAGGAGATGACTCTTCAGTGTTAAGAAACAGAAAAGCAGCCGATCTTACACAAATATTTTGGCAGAAATAACTGATAAGAATGGGAGTCTGAACCTCTTTTGGCACTTGGGTGACAGCAGATTCAAGACTTCAGATTGTTACCCTTCTTATAATTGCAGTTGACTGTATACAGAAATTGCAAATCACTGCCTGTTTCTCCCCTCTTTTCCTTCAAACTCTCTCAGTGCTGCTACCCATCTGTCACGTTGTACACCCAGGCACTGAAAGAACAGGGGAGGAAGCTGGGGTGAAGGTGAGGGACTGGGAAATACAGCTGGGTTGCAAGAGGATGAAAAGAGAAGAAAAATTAAGTGCTCCTAAAGCAGAGGTTCTTACAAGCGGGGGTTCTTGTAGTAAAGGGAGTCTCCTTACTGTCATCTAAAAAGTCTTCCTCCTCATCCTCCTTTCTCAGACGCCTCTTGGTCTCCTCATCGTAAATGAGGCCCAGCAGGTTGGCAGGGCTCTCACTCTCAGCATGGCACAGCTCATTGAGACGGACACCGATTGCCTGCAGACAGGGAGAAAGAGAAAGCACAAGAAGGTGAGAATTTCAACCCAGCTGACCAGTGGTCAAGGGCTCTGCCCTGTGCAGGCTGTGGAGATCCAAAAATGAGCTGACAATACGCTTATAAAAGCTGGGAAGGCACATGGGTAATGGTGTAGAGGGGATCCACACAGACAGACACATTTCCACTCAATACTGTTACATCCTCCAGAAAGGCATCGATCATTTATTTATGCCTATTTGCCAGAATCATTATCAGCATGTAAACAGCCCTCATGGTGCTGTGAGTAAAGTTGTAGATAAGGGTGTGTTAGCAGGAAGAATGCTTTCCTGATAAAGGATTTTGCTGATTTTCTTTGCTGCAGGTAGGTGAAAAGAACATAGACCTCATGTGGAAAGGTTTTACCACTGTCATCCTCTGATGGCTATTAGGGAGGCTGAATCAAAGGAGCTGGATAGGTAAAAAATGTTTTACATTCATTCTTGGTCTCACTAAACTTTGACAATAGCATTGTATATCACAATTAATGAGCAATGACAGACAAGCAAGGATACATAATCAGCACAAATTTCCAGCCTTAATTACTGCAAGAAAAGAAAACAACAAACAAACCAGAACAAGGCTTCAGTGCATTCAAATACTAATATATTTTTTTTATCCAAGAATCACTCTTCCAGAGCAGCAGCTCTGCTATCCCCAAGCACAAAGATGGTGTCCTGCAGTGTTGATAAGGATCTGGTGGAATGGAGACAGAAATGGGCTGGGTGAGGTAGCCCATCTTTTTCATACTGGAGCTGCTTAGGAGCTATGCAAGCACACAGTGATTCCGCCCTTCACACCAATACTGCCCAAGGTGCAATGGGAAGGTTAACATAGAGCAACAGCAGCATATTCTACAGCAGGGGCCTGTACTACTTCATCTGAAACAGCTTCTGTGAGGAAAAGCAATGACAGAGGACCAACCTTGCACAGTATTTGACATAAAGGTCACAAAGGAACTGCACCTCAGCAGTGCTTGGTCAGACCAGTCCTGAAGCATGAGTCTCTTTGGGGACCAGTGATGCTGTACAGGGTAACTATACTGTCCCAGTCTCCAGTGAGAAAAAACAGAAATATTAATGAGCAGCAGTACACCTTGCAGTAAAAAGAGAAGAAAACTGCACTGTAAAGACTACTCTCCAAGTCTCCTGAGTTACAGTAAAGTAAAAGTAAGGCCTTTCCCTTCTGGGACCTTGCTAAGCAGCTAGCAAACACACACTATTCCCAGAATGGAGAATACATCCAAGTAAGTCTTATGATGCCATCGAAGTTAAGGGGAAGAGAACTATGCTAAGTTGTCTGCCATCATACTTCCCCAGCTCCTTTCTTCTGACCTTGCACCATGTGGTGGTACTTTAACAATTCAAAAAGAAAACCTTCCTTGACTTTTTCCAGCTCAGGCTCCTTCCATTTCTAAAAATGGTAGCTAAGGGGGAATCTGACTTAAATTAAATTCCCCTGAGCCTTGGATTTTATGTCTTTTTTTTGATGATGCTCACTGTAAAAATCTCTTGTTTTATGTAAAGAGTTGAGAAGCACAAAGCTCACTTCCAGATAGATGTATGTAATGGGCACCACAGAGGTCAAAGGAACTTCTCCCACTATTTTGAGTTGTGTACAATAACTTGTAATAAGTGTTAGGCCTTTGGTTGATGTACCCTGGTGGGTTTTCAAAGAAATTGCAAGCAGAACTAACAGGGCCAGACACAGCAATTGCCTAGTTCATGTATAGTAAGAGAACACGATCAAATACAACTCGAAGGAGTCAAGCTAAAACCAGAGATAGTTCTTTAGATGACACATAGTAGCTCTGTAGAATTCCCTGCCAAAGAATGTTGAGTGCTAACAGTTTGAATGAGTGCAAAGTGAGACCCAGGTACATCAAGGATAAATTCTTTACTAAATATACAGCACCACATCTAGCTCAAGCAGCCCTGGGCTAAAAATATTTGTAAGCTAGAAAAAAGCAAGTACTATCACACCCCTGCTCTTACTCTTCCTTAGGCATTCACGTATGACAAGTGCTAGGAAAAGGAGAGTGGACCAAATAGATTCTCAGAGGGGACACGGCAGGAGGGAGGGGAGGGGACACTATTACATCCTAACAAAGTCCATTTCCATTAGGAAAAGAGCTGACCTGGCAGGCTGTGAAGTGCAAGATGGAAGGAAGCCTTGGAAGGGAGGTGTATGAATCTCCATCTCACCGGAACTGAAATTCTTTATAGGATCCAATTACCTTTACATTTTGGTGTATTTTTAAATATAACAGAAGCAAACACTTACATCTCCCCACTGATAGAAAAGCTTAGCTGCATTCCACTGCAGCTTCTGGTTCCTTTTGTTGCCCACAATAGGAGAACGTCCGCGGGACAGGCCTTTCTTAGTAATGTTCACATGGTGGCCTTTCATCCACTCAGGCCAGTTGCCACGATTACAGCGGTGAACGAAGCGTGCACACTCGAGGAACAGGGCTGCTCTTGCTACTACAGGAGCTTCCTGAAAGGTTTGCAAAAAATCACCTTAATTACAAATACATTGGAAAAACTCTCTGAAGATTACAGGATTTTGTGCTTTAATCAATTGCTTTGCAAGCTTGCCATGGACTCACACAGACTGAGCAGCCTCTCCATCAAAGTCTGAAACCAGGTTCTCTGCTGAAAGTCTTGTCTCTTGTGCTAATAAATCCAACGCTCATAAACACTGAACGGTTATGCTTAGTCAAACCACCAGAGGGGGAAAAAGAGCCACATTATAAACTTCAACCTTGTTATCGGTATCCCTCTGTAACGCTTTTTTCAGAAACCACGGAACAGCCAAAAAGCAGAAATGTGCATCAGACACTGTTACTGGAGGAATGAGTCAAGTTTTTTTTTCCCACCTTCACTAGGTAAGGCTCCAAATATTTCAGCTCTAAGTGGCAGCATGGCCAGCCACATGAATCTGAGCATTTATCATCTTAAGTTCTGCTTGCACATCTTGGGTGGGGTCTGTGTGTGTGAAAGCATGAGTGGAGGATTGCTTAAACTAGGAAGAGTGCTATTTTGCACTTGTAACAAGCAGGTATCAAGAGTGAAATCCATTACTGCCATAAGACAACAACATTTCACTGGCCTAACTTTCAAGGGCCTTAGCAAGCATTAGACAATTTAGTAATGAAATATCAGGCAGCTAAGTTTTGAAGTGACTGTTTTCCAGCAGAAGCTCCTGCCTCCAGCTTGGAGAAGTACTTCTCTTTATTGGGAGAAATGATACTGAGTGTATCTCAGTATGTATTAAATCACCCAGCAGGATCCATGTTAGACCAATAGAGAATACTTCTGAAAATCTCAAATATGTTAAAAAATGGACGCTGTATGTGTTTCCTAAAGGGTGGCTTAGACTCAGGAAGGAGCTTTCTTCCCAGCATACTACAACTTTGCAAAAATAACATCTTTACAGACATGGAAAGTGATTAAAAGCAAACAGTTTTCCACATTTCTATTTGTCTTTACCCCTCTCTTCCTGCTGTTCTCACAAGCAAAAAACCCTGTGGATAGCAATCTATAAACTAAGAATATAACAATATCCACAATTTACAAGCTGGCTTTGAAAGATTCTCTAACAGGGACTTCACAGAGCACAAACATAAGTATTCCACACATTTAGGTGCTGAGAGCTTTAATCAGATAATTTAAACATATCAGCACCTACTTACCTGTAGTCCATAAATAACAAGATGGGCCATGGGATCATGGAAGATGGTCTGTGGAACAGTATGAAATAGTGCCTCTGATAGCGTTCCAATCAAAAGTTGAAAGCAAGAAATTTTGGACCAATGCTCCAACAGTTTGAGATTTAAGAACTTCTGTACTGCAGTTAAACTTACAGCCAGAAATTACTACCAATGGGACTGAAAAAAGTCAAACCTTTTAGGAGACTAGAGAAAACAAAATACAAACAAACAAAAAGTATTGTTTTGTCTACATTAACAAGAAAATACATGTTAATTTCTTTCTGACACAACATTCTGCTGCAGCTTTTTGGTCATATTCAATTGTTGAAAGAGAGCAAGCAATCTTTTAGCAATTTGCTTAAACATAAAAGCTGGCCCAATGTTTTGACAAGGCAGAAATCTGCAGCCCTACACTCATTAACAACCAGAAACAAAACTAATATCTAGCAACCAGAAAAATCATCACGAATTACTTGCTGCTCCCATGCAATTTGGAAGGTGAAATAGGTGAGGATTTTTCTTTTATTCTCACAGGGTAAAACCTTATCCATGGAGATATACATGAAAAGATGAAGTCCCAGCCTCAGTCTCCTGTTTTAGTTCACCACTGGCAAAGTCACTATTAAGCATATAGGAATCTTGTAAAGATACATATTGTAAACATTATGGAAGCACTCTATATTGAAGGAGGATATGTAGGAGGAGAGGTGAAGGGGAGGAGCAGGAGTTCTAAATTTAAAACCATTGAAAAGACCTCCTACATGAAGGAGGACTTTCTGAACATCACAGGGCACGAGCTCCCTGTGATTGCTTACCTGAGGATCAGAGAAACCTGAAGCAGCAGCAAGAGAAAGATGAAGATGTGACAGAATGGACAGGGATGGATTCACACCACAGAAAACACATCACAAATGGAGAGAAATGAATCAGGCAGGTGATGCGTAGCTGAAAAGAACACAAGTTACCATGGTCACTGTCAAAACTTCATACAGCAGCAATACTCTCACAAGCCTGTCCGTGCCTGTGAAACTGTCCACAAATTTACCTTTAACATTAGACCTTTTGCCTTTTGAAAAATATTCTTTTACTGTATAAATTGACACAAATAAGGATCCATCATTTTCTTGACAAAATTCCAACTCTTCCCACTAGAACTTGTTAACACATAACCTGATTTGTACTAATAACAGCAAAAGCAATGACCTGGGTGGGAGGGACCAAGAAAAACTGATTCTGCAGAGTTTTATGACTGCAGAGTGTGTAGGTCCAGTTTTTGCTTTCAAGGACAATTAATTTTGTAAGACTAATCAACTAGTGGTAATTTTCTTGTGCCCTTTCTTATACTCCATAAGGCACATTGAGCAGAAATTAATTTCCACTGGTCTCTTCAAGAAAACAAAACAGAAACAAAAAAAAAGCCAACAAAAAGCGCAAAAATAGCAGCATTCTACTTTTAAAAGTAAATAAATAAAATAAATTCAAGTACTGTCAAAAGATGCTGACTGAAGAGCTCTGCTTTGTTTAGCCACAAGATAAGTTTGGCACATGAAGTAGCTTAGCAGATATATGAAGACAGGTCATGAGTAAATTATTAACCAATGTCTTGGGTAATTGCCAAAAAAAATTAGTTGAAATCTCTCTGATAATATTTAAAAATAGTCAAGTACAATCCATGACACAGCTCTTTGTTCCTGTTCCCTGCTGTCTACTCTGGGAACCTGTTATGGAGCAATCTCTCATTTCCTTCCAGGTCATAAGCCCTGCTATGGACAAATATTTCTGCTACGGGAACAGAGACATGGGAACAACAGACCCTGCCTAAGAACCTGGGTGACATGGAGCCAGGGTACTGGCAAGTACTCCTGCAGTTTAGACTTTCCTTCTGCTGTCCCAATACTCACTAGGTTCCTCTCAAACACAACCCTGCCATAAAGCAGTGCCATTATGGTATTTCAACAAGGATAAAAGACTTACATGTTGGAACAGATCAGCTCCCACATCTTACTGGAGAAGCATAATGATGACAGGTGTCACACAATGCTAAACTGGTCAAAGTAAAGTAAAGCTTCTACTTCCCAACCCATGTCATTTACACTAGTCTAATTAGGATACGTTAGGTAACATCTTTATAAAATGCTAGACAGTGGTTTATTGGAACCCTGTTCAGAAACTGGACCAGAAACTGAAATATCATACTACTTGCCTTTCAACCTTCAGAGTTGCTTAAATAGGAAAGAAAATCAATTTTATTATTGCCAAGTCTGGATTTAAGCTGGTGACATAAGGATTAAATTGTCTGCAACATGTCCACTGTCACTGAATGCTTGCAAAGCCAAACAAGGTTGTAGTTTTATAAAATACAGACAAGCATGGATGCTGTTTCTAGGAAAATATGTTAACTATGTAGTTTCTAAACCTCAAGCAATACTCAATATATAAATAAACCATTACCTTCATAAGGATGTAGCCTTTGTTTCACTGTTCTACTGTCTTTAAATCACTGTGGCAAGCCTGTATAAACATCCAGGCTGATCAAAGATTTTAAAGTTGGTGTAAGAATAGAATTTTGAAAATCTGCATGAAAAAACATGCTGAAAAAGTTTATGAAAGAACTGAAACTAGAGCTGTTTGCCATTCATGTTTTTTAAAGGTTGCCATAACAATTATGCTGGATAAAATGACTTAAGCAGCTTTTAATTTGCATCAAACCTGATTCAAACTATTACTTCAAAAGCCTAAAACAATAGTTAAAAAAGGAACAGAATGTTTTCTGGTGGGTACTGACATAAAATTGCCATTAAGCAATACAGTGAGATGACAAACTGTCATCTTCTGAAACCTGGATTGCATGCGACTTCCAAACTTCCATATATCTCCAATACTTTATAGACAAAGTGCCAGCTGAGCAGGTACTTGTAAGGAGTCTCCCAAATATGTAGTTAGAACAAGGATTCTTTCGTCTTTAGCTGCAGACCTAGAAATTCTGATACCAAAGCTTTCTTGCATCATTCATCAAACTCCATTAAAAGCCACCTCTGGAAGTCAGAGCAGACATCTTAAAACAGTTCTCTCTGGCCAGTAGTTTTCAGTTGACTTCATGTATGGGCACAGAATAAGTTGGTCTGTAGCTTAAGCAACTGGCAAATTTAAAAAATAGGTAAGACATTTACAGGACATAATTACCAAACCCATTTTATCATCTGATTTATTAGCACACAGAGTAGCACGTCCCCAGAGGATCTTAGTGACGTGCTTGTCAGCAATGACTGACCCACGCACCTTACATACCCTGTGTTAGTTTAGAATTTGCAGAATAGGGGGCTGCCTGGCAGCCTTGAAGATGAATTTGTCTTTGTGCAGCACAGCTGTCAGGAGTGACTATCTACCAAAGGCACCTTCTGAGCTCACTCCAAACTTGACTGGTAGGAATCACTTCTGACTGTGAAAGCACAAGACAGACTTCCTTATCAGCCACAACTTCACAGCTTCCAGCTAGAGAGACAACAATCTCCAACAGGAAGAGTGGGAACTAGTGGAGAAAACACTAATCTACTGGAAGATGGATGGGGACCAGTCCAAACAGTAGAGCTAGATGTGAACTGATAGCAACAGTGACTTTGAGTCAATATTAATGCAGACTTGCTTGAATCTGCAGCCTAAGGATGCAAGTTTAAGAAGAATGTATAAAGGAGTGGTGCAGAGAGTGTATCATCCCTACCACTATGGAACAGACAAGGCGGCACAGCTCAGGGCACAGCACTAGCAGAATGGGAAAGTTCATGAGCCTGACATCTCCAGCAGCGAGCAAAAAAACTGAATAGAAGCACAAATAGCATGACAAGGAAGTAAGAAGTGGGGAGAGGGAAGATGAAAGGATAGAGAGGATGTGGATGCTCTGAGAACAGTGGCTTTCAGTCTTTTTCAGATTGCAGCCTTCTAAACACAGAAGGAAGTAGAAGACTGAGCAGAGAAGTTACTAATAATTAGCTGGCTTTTCATAGCTGTGTTTGTCACGCTCTTGTGATTGCCACAAAAGCATCTCACAGAGCTCCTGTGTCCCATAAACCACAGGCTGAAGGCCACTGCTTTACAAATGGAAGGGACTGTTAAAAAAACAGCAGCTGCAAGGAGAAGTAGGGAGACTGGAAGAGACACTCAGTGTCAGGAAGGACTGAATCATGTCAATTCCATAATCTGGATCTGCAAATTAGCACTATCTGCATTTAAAAGCATGCACACCCTGACGTGAAGTTTTTTCCACCAACTGGCTCTGGTG
The DNA here is from genome assembly GCA_024605025.1 of Megaceryle maxima. Taxonomy (NCBI): domain Eukaryota; kingdom Metazoa; phylum Chordata; class Aves; order Coraciiformes; family Cerylidae; genus Megaceryle; species Megaceryle maxima. The sequence goes on from JANHGN010016276.1 coordinate 81,418, forward strand.
ACCAATAGTAGAGTGTTGCCTCATGTACTTATAACTCTTTCAGAACTCCTGAGTGGAATTCCTCTGCCTTGCCGGGTAGTTATCCAGTCTTCAATCCCCATTCTGTAGATTGTTATTGACACTAGGAGCGGAAGCAGAGTGGCTGTGAGCAAAATTTGAAGCCTGCCGATAAAAGCTTTGTGCTGGCAATAGTCTAGTTATGGGGAGCCATGGAAGAAAAAAAAGATCAATTTTGTCCCCATACACAATCCAGTCACAGATGCTAACACCACACCTAATAAGGGCACCACCAGTTGGCATTGCTGTGATGCTTTACCTGCTTTCTGTGCAGGCATGAGCACCATTAGTGAATGACAACAGATGACCACATACATACATGCTGTTGCTCAGCATGTAAAAATACACCAATGAAGGACTTACAAGGTCTAGGGCTGCTGCCAAAATTGAGGCATCGGGGATAGTGCCTGGTTCACAGCAGTTCAGGAGAAACTGAAAGCGCTTCATGCCTTGGCGGATTGCTCCCAGGTTCACAACATTCTTGGCTTTTCCTCCTTCTTGGTTGGAGGTCAAGTGATCATCAAAGCTATGGCAACCTAAAGAAGTAGAGAGTACAGAGGGGATGCAGGGAGGGGCAGGGAGAAGGGAACACAGTCTCTCACCAATTAAAAATGTGGAACAAAAGTCCTGATGAGTACAGTCTTGGTCTAAATCCCTTCCTCATCTTGATGTGCTATCTTGAAGATAACAAGCATTTTTACAATATTCATGAGTTCTGTGAAATAAGTGTACAGCAAGGCAGATTCTGATCTTTGCCATACTGATGTCTGCCCAGAACAATTCCACCATATTCAGTGTGGAAGCCCAGGATCTACTCCAACAAAGGTGAACCAGGATATGGCCCTTCCTTCCCATCTCTTTAACACAGATCATCTTGCTTATTGTTGTTTTTCCTGAATATCTCCTATCTTCCTTCTCTATTGACTCTACCTTAAAGTGGAGCATACATAAACCTTATTCCTCATGTATCAGTTTAGTAATAAAATCAGCATGTACCAGGACAGAAAAATCAGTAGCAAATATTGGAAATGTTCTACGTGCAAATCAAGTACTGTCCTTTTTTAAGCATACATCTTCTGCAATTACCAGAACACCCACAGTGAGACTGGACTCAACACCTAAGTATCATCACCATTCCAGTCTCTGTCCCTTAAAGTGTTCTGCATTCTTTGGGATGGAAAGCTTCCTAACAAGGGTCCCTTTAGAAAATGAAGCTAGAACCCCACTCCAGGGCTTCTTGAAAGCACGATTTTAAACTCCATGTATAGAGTTCATATGATAAATCAACTGATCCTGTTGCTGATTGAAATGAACACTTCTGAATACAAAGCATTACACAGTTGTTAACCAGAGTTGAGGGAGTGGTAGAAAGACATAGATGAGAAATCAGGAAAGTAGTTTCAAGGCCAAGGTAGCTGGTCAAAACAAGAATAGTCAGCTTCTGGCCTTTTGTCTTGATCCTGTTAATACTCTTCCTGTTTACACATAAAAGTACAGAAGTTTACAGAATACTTAAGGATAAAGCACTGAAGAAGAGAACATCATGTGGAGAATAAAGATTGACTTGAAACATGGATTTGAAGGACAAGAGGCAAATCATCAGCTCTATAGGACTTTGTGACTTCCTCCTCAGGTAAGAAGAGCAGTTGCAACTCAAAGTCCCTTTGAGACTGCACTCCCCAGAATTACTTGGAAAGCACTTATGTACCACAAACAATAGTCACAACAAAAAATGACAACGTAGATCTTCACTTTTCCCCTGAAGACAGAGGTGTATCAGATTTCAAGAGACTTCTTTACCACATCTGTGGTTTTTCTCTCTGCAGTGAAGCTGTACATAGTTTTCCAGTATACAAAATGTTCCTATGCTGGGAAATATTTCATAAAGATGGAACAAACAAACCAGAAAGAACAGGTAGAACACTTACATAAATGAGCAGGTAAAAATACCCTTTTCTTCTAACTCCTCCTGTTTCCTTACAGCCTGTATGTAGCATGTTATCTGAGCCTTCCTGCTATGGCTGTTTTAACACTAACTCATTTGAGGTAAACAAATGTTTCCTATTCAGGGTTAGAGCTGTGACTGCCAAGGGCTGTAGTGATAGACTGTAGGTCATGCCCCTAGGCCTAGATGGACAAAGTCTGTGCTAGATCTTTAGTGTGGGGGTTAGGGACATGCCTTAGGCCATCCTTTCTGTATCAGAAAGTCAAATTTCTGTTCTTTATCTCATACAGACACAGCCCTTGGCAGTCCCAGCTTTGCACTTTGCTGAAGCTTTGCAAGAGGATCCTTCAGAAAGCAGCTGATGACTGCCCTCCACTACACCCATCCTGGAGCAGCACTGCTGTCAGCAGGGGAGCTTTCACTGGCTTAATGTTAAGGTGACTCCATCCCACAGAAAATGTCACCCAGTGGGCAGAGACCATTTCCTAACACAGAAGGAGGACACTGGATACCCAAGCTCCTGCCCCTCCAGTTGCTTCCTGTGTGAGGTCCCCCCTCAGAGGAAACGTGCTTGTGGTTTATCTGTGCCATTGTGCCTTGAACACCCTGGCAATGTCTATGGTCACTTGGTCTAAGGTCTACAGTAGAGTGCCCGAAGGAAGGTTAAGGGTATCATGTAAACATACTATAACATGCTTCTCTATACATGCTTTGTTCTTACTATAGGTAAAAAGATCATTAAAATAAATGCTTTGTTATGCATTAATGTGCATATATATGTATACATATGCACACATACAGATACACACACACGTATGCTTACATACATACCCAACACAGAATTTCCAGTGGTCTAGATGGTACATCACAGTGAGTATTACAATTTCTAAATGATGTGACAAATTATTCTACTTTTTTTTTTTTTCTTTAACTGTAATGTATTTCTGCTCTCTCAGTTTTAAATTTGGTCTACTATGTTCAAAAACCCCAAAACACAAGAAGCATCCCATGGAAGAAGCATGAGCAAAGTAATGACATAGCATCGTGAATGACAAGAATGGGAATACAGAAATAGGTTCCAAAGCAATGCTTTAGGCTCAGACCCTAAGAGATTTAATAGTATGTGCATCCACCTTCAACAGGCTTTTATTCTCTTCTTCATAAGCACATAAAACCTGCTGGTCTTTATGGAAGAGACAGAAACACTGAAAAATTGCAGGCCCTCTGTAATGTTGCTGTTCTACTGCGTTATTAAATGTCCCACTCTGAAAACGCCTTACTGATTTCACTACACACATACAAGTATGTGTACACACAGACACAGGCAACCACACTAACAGTTTTGCTAATGGTAGGGACTTTCATTGCACATCAGAGATCCTTGTGGACGTGGTGAAACAACTTCCTTAACTGTCACACCATGCCTTATAAACTTTAAATACCTTTTCTTTGCTCTTGTTAGTGGGCTATGACCCACCCTCCCCATCAACATCACTGGACAATTTACTTGTTTCTCATGCTAACATGCAAGGGTCTCGATCTTCAGCCCCTTGCATCACTTTTATTATGGTACTTCTAATGCATGTGTATGTCAAAACCAAGCATGTGTCACGTACATCTCCCCTCTCCCAGTCATATAGAAGATGCTTCAAGTTCTCGTCATTAACTACATCAATTCTGATGTTACTCGCAGAAGGCTGAAGTATGGACAATGCTTCCAAAGTTCAACAAGTCAGTATGAGTGTGACACCTGAGTTACATATAGACGTAAGATGTGCTACACGTACTGAACAAGGCTTTTGAGGCTCACAGGGCCAAGACTAAATCTGTGCCGTTAAATCAAGAATATGGGCACTGGAGACAGAAGCAAACCCACAGTGGCATGAAATCAGCATTAGCAAGATGAAAAAAGTACTTATATCCTACAAGAAAATATAAAAGACATCTCACTTGAGTACTGTAGAAACAGCTGTGGCAGCCTATAAAGAATTCACTGCCCCTCAGCTGTTTGTTCCCTGTAAGAGCTGGGAAAAAATATGATGGAAGTATTTCACACCTACTTCAGTACAACATAGTGGATGAAGAAAACAACACAGTTGCTTCTGTTGTGGGAGTATTCACCTTCAGCTACCAAGCTGCAATAAGTTGCTGGGCTGATGCATTCTCCTTCTAAAGGAGTGATACTTTTCACCTAGGAGCTACTTGAAAATCACCACCAGTGTTCCTGCAGATGCAGATGTTTCTGTAGAATGACAACCAGTTTACACTGACAAGATGGGCTTATACTTTGCTAGTATTGCTTGCCTGAACAATGCTGGACATGGATTACATTGCTGGTCTAGGACAGATGATGGTGAAATACACACAATGCAATGTCAAAGTATAATGTCAGAAAATAAAAAAACGAATGCCAGGGAATGTAACATATTGTAAAGCTACAGATTACGGTGAAAAAAAAAAAATCTACTCTTGTGTGTGTTTTTGGGAGTCAGCTTGGGCTTTCTTGAAAAAACAGTTACAGAACTTCAAGATATGAGGTTGTCTCCCTGACAACAAGGATGAGCTCTGAGCTGAGGACATGAGCATGTGAATGACTGCATGACATTTTAAAACAGGATATATCATGACCTTGTATTATTCATAAAGGTACTTTCCAAACATCACTGATTTTGAAAATACATTGCAAATAAATATACTTTTGTGGAAAAGTAGCATTGTTATTATGTTGTGTGCTAGAGAAAGGGATAGCATCCCTAACGAATGGTATGCAGACACTAGACATGCAAACACAGAAGAAAAGAGATAATTATAACAAGGTTTGTGCTGGGTTTTCCATTTCTATGCTGATCTTCACTAAAACTGTCAAATGGTCACAAACTGGAAAAAAACCAAACAAACAAACAAACCAGAAAAAGAAAAAAAAAAAAGATGGAACACCCATTGCTATATTAGGCAATGAAAGATTTACACACCTCATTTTGAACTGAATAAGTGCTTTGAAGCAAGCATCAATTTTTCAAGTGTACTGATCAAATTCAATTTGATTTAAAAAGCCCAAATTTATCTGTATAAATTTATTGGCATAGTCTTGATTTTTTTTTAATTGACTTTACTAGAGGTTTTTTTAAATCAAAATAAAAGAAAGAAGGAAGGGAGAAAAAACATTTACAAAGACTAAAAAGTTGGAGAAGGCTAGAATGGATACAAAAACTATGGAGAAAGCGGGAAAAGGGGGAAAGGGGTAAAATACAGAAAGAAAGGTATTAAAAAAAATATACATAAAAAGAAAGAAAAAAAGGAGACGAGAACCCTGATTTCTAACCATCTTTTTCTTCTGTGTGATGAAGCTTGGATGGGTGTCTTCGGCAGGTGCGCCATTTACCAAGACGCTTGAAGAAATTCTCCTCTTCATCTCGCCCATTGTCCAGGCCACCTCCTGGCCCCACTCCTTCAGCAAGTTTCACTGCGCTGGTAAACTTCACCTGTGCAAAGACAAAATGCTAGTTGAGGCTGTGCCATACCACTGTCTCTTGGTCTTCCTTGCTTAGACACAAAGCATCCACAGAAGGGCTGTAACACAGTGGATCACCATAGCAACACAAGTGGGTCTGCACAAATTTATTCATGCTGAAGCACTTAATCTTTTAAACTTTCTGCTTAAAGGATTGGTGTTTTGCAAGAGGCTGTAAAGATACAAAGAAGGAAGAAGTGACCAACAATTAAGCCTTAAGTTAAATGCAGTAGAGCCTGCATTTCTCTCTCAGTGAACTGACAGCTACATTGTAGGTTTAACACGGTCTTTGCCTTGAGCCACAGAAGTCCAGTATCAAATTCCCATGGCACTCTACATTGAAGACTTCTGTGACCGATTCTCATTGACTGCAACGTCCATGTTGAGTAGAATGTTTCCTTGAAGAGCTAAAACCAGCCAGATCCTGTGCTTCCAAGCTCTCTGCAATCCAGCCTGACACATTTACCTTGGAGCTCTGCCTTATGAAAGACAGACGGTCGACAGAGCTGATATCTAGGAGATCTTCTACCCCGTCAGCCAGGCCAGAGAGGGAGGATCGCTTCAGCCAGTTCCCTGTTGCAGAATAAGCCACTCAGGACATTTCTGAAAATGCTTCCAAGCCAAATCTATTTATTAGCAATTGCTGCATATTTTTCCAAAGTGGCCATGCTAAGGTATGGGAAAATGGGGGGAAAGGGGAAGGCAACCTCCTCATGTCATGTGTATTAACTACCATGCAAGGTCAGGTCCTGGGACTCATAAAGGATATATTCTTTGTCTATAAAATGCTATTTGGAATATTTCTCTTCCGCAGAGAGGAACAATGCCTATGAGATTAAGGTACTAGCCCTCTACTTTGGAGACATGGATTCAGCATTCTATTTTGCCACAGATATCCTCTGTTACCTTTGGCAAATTGCTTCCATTTCCCTTTGCCTCAAGTTCCCCATCTGTAAAATGGAGAGAGCAGCATTTCCCAGCTTCCCTTGGGAGAATATACAATACACTTGGACAATAAGGAACTGTGTTGCAATATTTCTTAAGACAGATATACTTATTTGTTTCTCTGCACATGCAAAATGTATATAGAACAGGAAAAGACATACATTTACCTATGGGGAGTTTGAGTTTCTTTCGAAGGGAGATTCGGCGGGAGCGGGAGCGAGAGCGCCTCTCCGTGGTGGTCCCAGAGTGAGCAGTGGTGCACTCAGACGTGTCCTGCTCAGACTGACTACTGGTATCACTCGCTGCACTCTGTGACTTGAACATCTTTCGCCAGAAGTCTTTGCGACCCAGAACAGCCCCTTGGATTTGCTCATCACTGTAAGAAAAGGGATGCAGAGCATGTACTGCATTTCAGTGATGTTGGGATGCTCAGGGGAATGAGGTTTCCCCACCACATCCCCTCCTAACCTCTCCATTCCTTAAGGTTTTTTATATTTTGAATTCCAAACATACTCTTCTCAGTGGGCCATAATCAAGTATGACAACATGCTCAATATTGTTCAAGGCACAAAATAACCATCTTTTCTACCTGAGGAGTTTGTTCACTGGGGGGGGGGGGTCATTATAATTTTTAGTTCCTACACACGAAAAACACATCAGGTCAAATTAGGTCAAAATGACCCATACTGATAAGACTACACTGGTACTTTCTACAAGCACGTATACTGGAGAGCGTTTGGAGATCATGACAGACATTTGTGGACCTGCAGGACTCAGTTCTCATTAAGTTATTGGAATGGGGACAGCATCTTTTTCTGTACCCTTGAGATCTGTCATGGCAGGGTTCACAGCAGAACAGCTTGCTGCAGTTCCGCAGAGCCGTAAAGGGCTTTGTGTTATCCCTGCAGTTTCAGCAATACGGAGACTTTGCAGGTTCAGTTAATTCAGAAGAGCAGCTCTGGGCCCCTGTGCAAGAGATTTTGCACTTTATACAATGCATCTCAAAGTGCTTTAACAAGACAGACAGGTATTCAGAAGAATGGAGAAGTTAAATGACTTGCCCAAAGTTCCTTAGGGACCAGTGCCCATTTACAAAATTTTCTAGAATTCTTACTTCTTTGGACAATACAAAGACTTAAACATGCTGTGCCTAACAGCAGGTGGACTCACTGAGAGAACTGGTAGAGCACCTGTGCTGGTAAGGGAAACGCAGCAGTCTTCAAAGACTATGTGCCCAAGATAAGTCAGGAATGGGATGGGTCTTGGGAGGCAGTAAAGGATTAATGACCCTCAGCTACAACTTGGAAGTTGAAAATTAATAGAATCATTCTCCAGAAGTACAAAGCATAGAGAACAGCTGTGAAGACATCTCTGGGGAATTAACACTCTATTCATGGCTATGATAGCGTACAATATTGCCAAATCTACTACACTGTCATTTGAAAATCTCTGTTGATTCCCCATCAAAATCAGGGTGATTCCAGTTGGCAGCACTGAAAGTGGGCATTTTTGGATGTTAGCAGCAGCTCCTGAGCAGACACTCAATACGTGTTGTACCATCCGAAAAGATAAATCCTTGCTGTCCTACCCATTTGCACTAACCCTGGAAGGAAGCTAACTGCAGTTATACATTGAACAATTCAACATTTACTTACTGTTCTGGAGTTTGCATTGGGCGGCTTGAGATGTAACTACGGCATTCATCAGGGGCAGCTGATGCCTGGCCTTTGTCAATGATGACACTTCCCACCTCAGATCTGTACAGACGATATAAACCATCAGCTAAAGCAAATGGATGGCCCATCTCATGGTCATCACATCGCTACATGACATGGAAACCAGTGCTGCTGAGCAACAAAGCAGCTTTAGAGATGTACCCCCTCTTTAGCAAATTACTGCCTCTACAAATATCATTCATGAAAAAGGCATTAGCTCTTAGAAGCACAGACAAGGGTTTCAGGAGTTTTTAAAATTTCTTAATCCTTCTTCCCATCATTTTAGTAAGACAAGCCTAGGAGCACCAGAGAAAAATTCCTATTGATAAAGAAGCATGTTAAGATTAGATTTCTTCTGGGACTGGTTTATCAGGGTTTACCTGTCAGATAAACAACACTAAGGACGTGATGCACATTAAAAGCTATGTCCACACAGCGTTTTGGGACTGACACCACGCTTCTTACTTTTCTTAACCTTTCTTGCTCCCAGTATTTCCAATGAGCTGTTCTCTTAGATCTCCTCTGAGAAAGTTTATACTTTTTGCTGCAAATCTACTACTGTCTCAGTTCATTAAATTTTAAAGGAGACTGCTGCCACAGTACAATTCCGTACATCAGGAACTGATATATGCTACAGAGATAAACACACAAGCCCTTGGACTTTCTACATTTGTGTTCAGTGCATGTAGTCTGTACAACTGTATGCAAGTCAGTCATTTGCCTTTTCCCTCCTAGACACCCACCTTTTGCTCACAGAAGGTTTTGGCTCTTGTTCCGTTTCTTCTGGTTTTTTTCCTGGTATTAACTTTTCAGCACTGTCTAAGAGGGCACTGAGTGCCACTCTCCGAAATACATTCCCATGAGCCTCCTTGATAAACTGGACCAGCTGTCGGATATCACAGTACAAACCCTGAGCAGCAAGACATCATGAAAAAAAAAGAATTCAGTTTGCAGTTTGTAAAGAAGCAGTGAGAAACAATAGTTTCTAAGGTACTTCAGCAGGCCACTACTTCCTCTGGCTGTTGACTGATACACTCTCCACATACAGGGTTTGTGTTTTCTGACTGGGATCAAAAGCTGGAAACTTCATTTAGTGCACTCAGAAGCAGCAGACAATGAGAAGCATTATTGTTATGGAACATACTCTGTAATGGGCAACATCAGATGTAGAGGTATCAGAAACTAAACCAGCTGCAAGGTGATAGAGCTGCAAAGATGAATTAGTGCCTGTTTTATTCCATTTATCTAGCCCATAATCTTAAAAGGAATTAAAAAGCTAAAGAAGGGGGGAGAAGGGAGGGGAAGGAGAGTGCAAAAAATGGCATGTTTTGTTTCAAAACCAGTGGGTGTTTTGAATTTTTTTTTAATTAATTTAGACCTTTACGTCATGGGAAGAGAGAGGAATGACTCACTCATTCCCCAGCCTACTCCTACACTCAAGGCTCTTTTTAGTTCTGAACATTCATACACATCTGTGATGTGACAAATCACATCTATATCCAAGTGCAAGGGGATGGAGGGAACAGTTGTAGAGGACCTGATTTTTAATCTGTGAGCTTTCCTGAAAGATCTTGGATTATTACAAAAATTCCCAGCTAGGAACTGCACAGTCATCTTTCAAAAACCAAAACAAAATAAACAAACAAACAAAACCCCAACAACAAACCCAAAACAATAAATAACTGGATCTGTATACTGATTAAGGCTCTTTTTTGCAAGATTCTGAACATTAGATTGACTTTAAAGAGTGGTGCAACAACAGGAAATCCTCATATATACTCCGCATACTATGTTCTCCATACAGGCACAGTTAATGATGCTATGCTGAAAGATTAGTTTCACCTCACACAGGGTCCAGAAAGACATACAATTTATAAGGAAAATATACACTTGGTGATCCTAATTTAGAGCCAACAATGGTGCATGTTTTTCTGCATCCCACCACTTAATTTCTGCTGAGAAACATTTTGAAGGAGGAATATCCATACCAACAAGAGGACTTGGAGAAAGGAAGACTACTCTGATGGTTTAAGATGGTACTGGTTTCCTTCTCCCTCTCCCTTTAGCTGGACTTCTGTGCCTCTATAGCTCTGCTGTAATGATGAAGCACAAGAGTGCTTCCTAGCTGTTTCCATGGAAAATCCTAATTTCTCATAATAAAGGAGGTGGCTTGAAACTAGCTGCTAGATTCTGCACCAGTTTGGAAGAAGAAAGTTCATGTCATCCATCCTACTGACTGCTCTGGGGAAACAGCACATAGACAGCAATCAGAAACACCTTGTTTTCCTCCAGGTGTTTGGTAAATTGGATGTTTGTCTAAATCCTGGGAAGACCTGCCAAACTGCTGTTCAGTAACTCACACACTCTGCTACAGGTGGGTCAGGCCCTTAACCAACTAAACTGGCTTTAATCTTGCTGAAAGTTGATTTATGCTGGCCATGGCTTTGTTCATTAATCCCTTGCTCCAGACTATGCTACTAATCCACTAGGAAAAAAAAGAAAAAAAACAAACACAGAAGCTGCTTGAGCAGAGAGGAAAATGCAGTTCAGAGTGCACAATGTTTATCCTGGCTAAATCTCCAGGTTCCAAGGCAGGCATGCAAGGAGGGCATAACATTTATATCGTGTTTCCACTGTGACTGCATAGCTTGCTACAAAGGATTTGGCTCAGCTGAATTAATTCTTCACTGTAAAGTCTCGCAGGTGACAGCCAAATAAAAAAGTAACTTTGTTAACGTGAAATCAAGTGCTTACCAGGTTTTCTGGGCTGTGCAGCTCATGTGTAGTGGAAGCACAGCGAGTGATCAGGGATTTGAACATGGCACTAACGATAATCCCCTCTACGCTCTGGGCTGTAGACTTGTTATCCACTGTAGTGAAGTTATTCCCAAATCCAGCCTTGTCTGTGAAATTCAAGTACAAGAAATCCCCCTTGTTAGAATGGTTTAGAAAAGATGGCTTAAAGACACATGTAAAGGGTTTCAGATACAGGAGACATGGGGAAGTCCCCACCTAATATCCTATACTCAGTTCATGAAATCTCACCCCAGAAAAATAAAAAGAAGAGAATACAAAATAAAAAGAAGAGAATACAAAATAAAAAAAAAAGATAATACAAAATAAAGAAAAGATAATACAAAATAAAAAGAATACAAAAGTAAAGCAGGAGAGAAGGGTAAAACAAATGAGAACTAAATAGTTGTGATATGAAAAAGGATTGAAAAGATCAGGACCACTCTGGCTTGCTTTTATCCACATCTCTTATTTAGAGATGTACAAATAAGGCATAAAATGTGAACAATACCTCCATCTTTCCTATTTACTATTCTAAAGGACAAGAGATGTTTGATTAAGCTGAAAGTGACAAAACCCATGAAAAGAAAATCTTCTGAACTACAGGAATGCTGTCCATGCAAGGTGCACAAGGAGATCAAGCTCTCGGAAACAGTAAATAATTACACATTTCTATGAATAACAAGAAACATCCCAGTTTCACTAGGTGAGAGAAAAGACTTTTAAGAGCTGCATGAGTTGCCACTCTTCATAGCATGAGCCAGTCGATAACTAATGAATACTTGGGGAAACTTCCTACAGGCACCTTATTCACAAAAGCCTGCTATATAATATTTTTGATGCTTTCTCTGAAATGCCTGGGATCAGAGGTAGGCTAATAGACTAGTTGACTCCCTGACTGCTTCAGAGGAGCTAGTCCTACTCTGTAAACAGTCACTGTTAGCTGTTGTTGCATGCAGTGACCAAGCATAAATGTTTGGTCATTCTATAGCACCTGCAGTAAGTTTCCAAACTTAAAAAAAAAGAAAAAAAAATTAAGAAAACATATATCCATATACATAAACACACATGCACACATGCTTCTAACTGCAGGCATGTGCATCTGTGTGTTCATGTTCTAGTTTATTCAATCTGTTCTTGCTATTTACTGCCTCACCTGAGGCACCACAGAGGGGTTTAACTCTCAGGTCTATCTCCATTCAGAATAAACCCTGGATTAAACAGGTCATTCCAGCTGGCACCTGGTCATGTCATGAAGCAGAAAACTTCCTGTCTGAGGCATAGCTGAATGAAAATATTTTTTTTTTTGTTTTGAAGAGCTATGAATGACAGGTAGTATGAATCAAAAGAGAGGCCTTCCATTTCAAGTGCACTGGGTGACACAAGGTCACTAGGTGAGATCACTGGGTGGTCAAATCACAGATATCCAACTCCCTTGACCTGCACTGGCTGAGGATACACTCTGTATATTCTGAGGAGAGTAATTCACTTTTTAAAAAATCTTTTTAAAGGAAAAGGGTGTGGCTCCTTTCCCATAGTACAGTTTAGGAATATTCAAGTGAGAGCTTCTGATGCCAGCTATACTTACTGTCAGTGACTGGCTCCATGCAAAATCCCAGTAAAGCATGCAGGAAATCCACCACATTATTGAGAGAATCCCTGTTCACATAATCCCTCATGGTCTGCCGGAACTGCATCTTATCCAGTTTGTACAGCTTTGTGAGGCAGTTCTGAGCCTGCAACGATATGCATCACATCACATCACAGTATGTGTTCAAGTTTTGCTAACAGGAGCAGTGCATTTTTTAACTCTTGTTTAGACAGTGCTCTGCTGTGCTGTCCTGTCTAAAGTAATCTCCCTTGGGAGCAAGAAGGGTTGGGTCCTGTAACAGAGGACAGATTCACCTCTGAAGCCAACAAGAAATTCAGCACAAGGAGACAGTGCACCAGCATGGGTGGCACTGTTTGGAGATGGTGGTAAAGCTACTGCCAGCCACGTCTCAAGGCCGTTCTTCCTCTCCCAAACCCCGAGGTAAAATTTCCCTGAATATACCACCTCAGCCAAGGCTTACTGCCTTGGTTAAACAGGTTCTTAGCTTCAGGCATCTGATTTGATGCAACTGTACCCAGTGACCAATTTATATCATGTAAATCATATATCATTTTTATATTTAAAAGCTATTAATTGTCAACTTCTTGTCACAAAAGTATCCATCCTACTGGGACCCCATGCAGGCTGGAGTTAGAGAATCTGAAATATCATCTCTATGGAAAAATTAACTCTCTGGCTACCTACAATAGGGCACTTAACTTTCCAGTAAACTCAGACATGTGATTGTCCATGCAATCAACACAAATGGTACATGCAAAGCAGTTTGGCCAGACAAACGCACAGGAAACACAGCAGACTTAACATGTTGTAGGAAAATCTCTTCCCATAAGGACCTCAATTCAATGAGTCTTGATAAGAACCTTGGCTCCAAGAGACAAGTTCATTTATGCTTAATGTTATGCATAGGCCTAAATGCTCTTCTGGCTTAGCTCCAACACAACATAAAAGACTAACTGACATTTTGATGAATATAGTGTATGTTCAACCAGCTCTCTGTAAAGAACCTTTCTACTGTTACCATTGGGACTCTCTCATCTCATCTCATCTTGTCCCACTGTAACCAGAGCTAATGTTACTACTGCAGTCTCCTCAGCAGCCAGGAATCATAGATAACAGAAGAATGCTGCATGATACAGAGGCAGCCAATCCACGTGTGAGCTATCTAGTTCAGAGCTCAGAACCAAATTACAGCTCTGTTGGCATGGTTGAGACTAAGGAAAGCCATGGAGAAGCACCTGGCTCCCACCCACAGTGTAAATTCTCATTACAGTCATCAAAGCTGTTCCCTGCTGCAAGCATAGAAAGTGAGAAGGTGAGTGCTGGAAAAAGCCTTTGAAAGGCTCCCATTTGACAGGACATTGGACTGATCTCAGGAAGTCAAACTCTTCTGGATAAAGTCAGATGTCTGGGCTACATCCTGTGTGCTTCCACTGCTTCAACTTGGGCAGAACTAAAAATGCAGGGAATCAACAGTGACTGTCCACCCTGCCCTTCAACAGGGCATGAGTCATCTCCTTCCTTGCAGCACACTAACTTGCCTGCAAGTACAGTGCATTCCAACCATCAGGAGCTGATGGAGCAGCCCAGCAGCAACCAGTCATAGTCCCCATTAGGAAAGTGGATGTAACTACACCTTAGACTTATGGGTTCAGACATGTAACCCGAGATAGCTGCACCTCTTGTAAATAGCGTACTCGGGGTTCTGTCAATGTGAGAAATTACTTACACCAGCTCACACAGGGGATTTGCTCCCATGGATTTGTCCCTTCAGACAACCCATCCATTGGGGTGGTCAGAAGGACCGTGGGCCTCAGCTGTGTTCTTGGCAAGCCTCAGGGCTTGCTGAAAGGTAACAAGATAGCTGAAAATCTGCTATGGCTGGGCTGCAACACAGTCTGTGAGCTGGGGCAGAGAGCAACACGTTTACTGCCAATACAGAGAAAGCTACAGAGGGGGCAGACAGCAATCTCAGCAGCTGATGTCAAAAGTACAGGGGGGACACTTTAATGAGCTTTAATTCTCTTACATTCTCCCGGAATACCTGGTGTCTCAGGCGATCTCCAGAGAGCCCTCGGTGTCCTTCTCCACAACCATAGGCACAACCGAGGGACTTCACAATTTTGATCAACATTGTGAGTGCCAGCCTATGGGTGCTGACAGATGGACCTTCATCCTGAGGGTTGCAGAGGGAAAGACAGTGTGAAACTCTGGCACAACCACTGACATTTTGTTAGCATTTTACTTTTAACAAATTGCTGCACATTTCTCCTCTCAGATACACCATTACTGAGTTGTTACTCTTGAAAATGTTTACTTCAATTATTTCTCAGGTTTACAGATCAGCCTCCTCCCTTTCAGCTGCCCTCAAAAAGTCATGGTATAACTGTAAGCCCCCTGCATGCTGCTATTTCAGCACTTTAAAACATTCTGCCTGGAAACACAGAGATGGCTTGCTCAAGCAGAAAAATACACATCTTATTTTAAAAGGTCTTAGGTATTATGCTACTATGAATTGCAATTTTGGAGGTCAGCAACAACATTTCTTGGCTAATTCTCAAAGTGATACTGAAAAATTTATGATTTCTGGCCATCAAAGAAAAAGAAACTGTGCTCACACACTGGATTCTGGTTTTCCTTATGTTATGAATAATAAACCTGAAAAAAAATCCTTGTGATTGAGGGTTTCAGACACTTTGACAATATACTGAAAAAGGCCACACAAGGCTCACAAACTCTGGTTTTGGTAGCTGCTTCACTGGAGTAGTTACAGCACTTAAATTCCCAAAGCAAGTTTCTTCAGTGGAATCCCAAGTGAGCAACAGAGCAAAACAAATGAATTAGTCATTATGGTGCAAAATAAAAGGAGGGAAGAGAGAAGGGAAAAGAGAAGGGCAGTCGCATAGATGTGCACACTCAACAGCTCTTACAGTACATTCAGGAATTGTATAAAGGAAAGCAAGACAAACCTTTTCTTGTTTTTTGTCATTCTTCTCATATGGCCCTCCTCCACCACCTCCATCACTTCCACCTCCACCGCTTCCACCACCTCCTTCTTCTCCCCCATCTCCACTAATGGGGGGAGGCCCAAATCCACAAGCTGAACCACCAGAAGCAGCCCCTTTGAGCTGGAAGGATCCTTCACTTGGTCTCTTTTCAGGGGCCTCATTTTCTTTGTTCTCACTCTTCCTCCGAACTTTCTCCACACAGGGCACCACACCAAGCTGAAGCAAGCACTCCACAATGTTCAGAGCCACATCACAAATCCGGGAACTGATATCATGGTTCAGGACCAAGTAAACAGCCTTCAGGACCACCTGGGAGATTCAAATATCACATTTAAAATCAGACTTATTTTCCCTCCTAGTACTATTTAGTGCCTGGAAATTCTAGTCACAGTCCAGAGACCCATTACAGCAGGCACAGTACAAACTCAGAATGAAGTACACACAACCTTCAACACCAAGAGCTTACAATCTAGGTGTAGGACAAGAAAACACAGGCTGGGCACAGTCAGGCAGAAAAGGAAACCATGGGATGACGTCTGTGAGCCTGAGAACACTGCTTCAGTGCACCAGGAGCTGTTAAGTCATTAAGAGGAATGCAGAGAAGGTGAGTTTTAAGGTGCTATTATAAAAGTGCCATTCAGTTTTATACTGTTTTATAGGGAATTTGGTGCATGCCCCAGGAACACAGCCATTGCATAATATCACTTAAGATTTGATGTGTGCATTCCACATGCACATGCACTCCTCTCAAGGAGTAATAGGAGTTGCAGTATCTCAGAGGAGACGTTTACAATATGCACAAATGTATCTGACTGACCTTTATATACTGCTGAGAGAAGTCATATAAAGAGGTGGAGGAAAAGCCCATCAAACCCCTGATCTCAATGGTACAGCTATATTGACAGAAGAGGGACCTTGCTTTCCTCTTTCCTTGCCAATTACCGAGAGATCCAGCATGCCGTTCTTGTGGACAAAGTTGTTGGTTCCATCAATGTGATCTGTATCCTCCAAACAACTGTAATTGATGCAGGAGTCTGTCAGGCTCCGTGGAAGGTTGGCACAGGCAAGTGGCTCATGGGGCATCTCAGGGATAGGCACCTGGTTGCAAAGCTTCCTCATGTGCTCACTGAAGAAATCAGCATAGCCCACATTGAATGAGGCCAGAGTCGTGTTGAAGGTTGCCACAGTGATGGTGGAGATCTGGGAGCGCACTGCAGGAAGGAAAATGTCTACCTGTAAATTTCCATCTCTGGAGTTAAGTAATGGAAAAGTGAGGCTGTGCTTGTTTACAAGAAGGAAGCATCTTTTAATGCAGCTTGTAATGCTGAAAGACAAGACAGGTTCCTAATTCCTATCATGGGTACAGGGATGAAAGCATAGATTCATTTCTTCCTTTAAGCCAGTGGAAATCAGAACAACCACAAGCTTGCTCTAGCACTATTGTTCCATGGGAGCTTAAGTTGATCTCTGTCAACTGGGCAGTTAAGAAGATCAGGGAGCTCAGCCAGTCTAAATCTAATCTAAAAGGGGGATTAGATTTTGGCTAGCTTTGCTCCCTGTATTGGTCCAGTACCTGGTCTTAAAAGCAGCACTGTCCCTGCAAGGGGAATGCTGAATGCAGGAGTGAAGGTAGGGTAACAGCAGCACCAATTTGGAACAGCTTTCTATGTCACACCAGTTTGAAATCTTTCATCACATCTGCTTTAAAAACCAGAGCAGTTTTCCTAACAGTACCTGTGACAGTCTAAACCATCTCCAAAATGCAAAGCTGACTGATGAGAAAGGCAATGTGGTGTCTAAGTTCACGGTTCTCAGAGAAGGGACATCATGACATAGCCAAGCTTATCTTCAACTTAAGCTTTAAACTTTTAAGCTAATGCAAAGATAGTGACAGCATTTTGGCAGCACAGACTGATTTTTATCAAAGATTCATCATGGATTTACAACTTACGCTGAAACTCAGGCCACAGTGTTAGTAATTTCCCACATTTAGTGCTTTGTAAGTAGGTTTATACACCCCATAGTATAGAAAGGTCCTATATCTCTGTCCCACAGTGTTGACTGGACCACCTGCTCCCAGGCAGGATAGTAACAGGGCTATGGAATAACAGAACCTCTACGTAAGTCTATTTAATGTGTTCCAATGAATAAAATAACATAACATACCTCTAATAAGAATCTTCAAGCACTGACTTGGAAATGGCCTGGTCATAGTATGCAAGTAACAACTTGCCACAGTGGTGACTACACTTCCTCACAGCCTGTGCAACCCCACCACCACTAAAGTAGCACTTCTTATTAGGAGAAACATTCTACGGCTGGTAGCAGTACCTTGAACTAGGCTACAATTTGGTCAATGACTGAAGCAGCAATGAGTTACCTATAACCAGAGGATTACTTGCCCACATGTGTGACTGTTTAATGGTATTCACTGAAATTTGTACGATGAATATAACAATAAAGATGGAATTAAGAAATTTTGTTCCTGAGTTACCAAGTTTGATGATTATCCAAGGGCAGCTATTTTTTCTTTCACTAAGCTTTTGCTTAGCTTGTTTTCAAATGGATAACAAAAGGCCATGTCCTTAAAAAGGACATCCTATAAAAAGTGACTTTTCCTGTGTTGAATCTTTATTTCATTGTCACAGGCTGATTGCTGGATGGGACTCACAGAGGCAGGGAAGGAGGACTAAGGACTCTTCATTTACATCCATGCATTCCTGCAGTGTTTGCCCATGTGCCTGTAACTCCTCTTGAGCAGCAACCTGGGACATGACTTATTTTTCATCTCTGCTTTTCAGTATGTCAGCCAGAATAGATGAGTTCATTAGCAAATCTCTCCTGCCCAGGGAAAGTAGGTAGCAGATGGGAAATTATGAATGACCAGTATGCTTGGATATAGCTGGACAAACAAAAAAAAAGAAATATGTAATATTTTTACTTGCTCTCTAACTATGGAATGGTTCATGCAAAGTCATAGACTCCCACTAGAAATAGCATAATTTATCCTATTATTCATACAGCTGCTGCACAATTGTACCTGGGGTACAACTAGAAAAACAAGCACTGCATTGGCAATGAAAAAAAATGTAGATTTTAGAAAATATTAGGCTAGGAAGCTTGTGTAGTAAGAGAGATTACTGTCCTATCGAGCTAATGCAGGTTAGTAAGACAGATTCCATAAAATTGATCCAGGAGAAGAGCTTTGCCCAGGAGACACAGAGCAGAGATGAAGGAGACATGCCCATGCTGGATTAGAGCTGATGCAAATCCATCCTCTCTCAGATTATTTCAATTTGCTGTGCTAAAAGAGCATGGATCTTTGAGAGCTCCAAGGCTGCAGCACATACCATGTCAGAGCATCTGTAGCTTCCCAGGTATGCTGCCTGATAGCTTGTGCAGAGACAGACTGTGCCCTGCTCCATGGGGTATGTGATATCCTGTTCCCCTGTCAAGGCTTAAGGTTGCACTTGCCACAAGTGAGGCCCAGTCTCTATGACCAGGCTTTGCCAGCAGCACTGCGCATGAGAGAGAAAACAAAATCACTGTGTTTAGGCAGTAGGAGCAGTGCCAGCTGCTCTGGTCCAGACAGCTCTGCTGACAGAAGAGATCTTTCCTCTGCTTGGCTAACGTTGTTTCACAAAGGGGGTGTTGCCCTGCCAACAGAAAAACTCTTCCTTCTGGAGCAGACTTCATCCCACCAGGGGTTCTCCCATTTCTCCCACCGTGGTCACACTGGCATTGCTATTTCTACAGAGGCTTCCAAGACAGATGGGCCCCAGGAAGCCTTGTAAATGTCAAATTTAGGCTTCTATTTGTGACCAGGAGAATTAAGAAAAAAATGCTATTCTCAGCACAATTCAGTAGCTGTGGACTGCAGAGGGACACTAAATACCATGAGACTACCCATGAAACCATTAAAATTCTCAATACCAAGTTTCTGCCCAAACTTCTACACTGTGTTTTAAGGTGAAAAAAATTCAAACCCTGCTTTCCCCTTGCTGATGGATGCCAATTTTTTGACAAACTGCACCAGATAAACATGAAAGGTTTGGAACATTTTTCTACACAGAACAAAAAACTCTCAAGAGTTGTGGGGAAAAAAAAAGGAAAAAACAATTAGTCATATACTCATACATGGAAACCATAACACTTCCTCAGCTTCTTGAAGTTGATATATTTCAGTGAAGCATTTCTTCCCTGACGTGTTAAACTTACCTTCTTTGACTGTGTTCTCTCCGTGGCTGTTTGAATGGTCCGGCAGGTCAGATACCAGTGTGTGATGAGAGTGTGAGTGCCTAGCGCTCAGGCTCTCCATCTCTGTTGCTGTGTCAGAGCTCCCTCGCCTGGTAAATTTTCCTAGGGCAAAGAGAACAAATCGTTTTATTTAGTCTGCTCATCTGAGAGGTTCTGGGAGGCAAGAGAGTAGCTCAGGTTAGAAATGGAAGGACTGAAGGCTGCAAAAGTCAAGGCTTTCCAGGATCCTGTGAAGCAGAAACAAACATTATAGTGGGATATCTCACAGGCGTTCACTGGCATACAGACCAAATGTATAAACTCTCTGCAAGGCTCTTTCCCTCAGCACATGATTTAGTTGACACCCACATTGTCATCCACCAGCATCTTCAGGAAAATAAGATTGTCCAGAACTGAAAGACTCTGCCTTTAGGGCAGGTTATAGGAATTTGGGTTTATTCTCCCCTTGTCCAAAAGAAATAACTATGTTAGGATGGGGAGCCCTAAAGCAAATTAAATTCTTCAGGAATACAGTAAAATACAAATAAAAAGAACCTACTGAA
The DNA here is from genome assembly GCA_024605025.1 of Megaceryle maxima. Classification (NCBI taxonomy): domain Eukaryota; kingdom Metazoa; phylum Chordata; class Aves; order Coraciiformes; family Cerylidae; genus Megaceryle; species Megaceryle maxima. The sequence continues at coordinate 101,800 of JANHGN010016276.1, forward strand.
AGAGGGGGACTGTGTCTGAAGTAGGCAGGATGCTATTCATCAGATCTGAAATACATGATTTCACCATGATATCAGAAAGAAAAAACTGCAGGTTAAGCCAGGACAAGAATCTGGAGACCCTGAGATCAAAATTTTACAATCTTCTTGAGCTACTGGAGATATGGAAAGGAGGATGTAGGTACTAAGTGTGTTCTTCTTGTACAGTTCTGTGGGTGTTTCTGTATTAACCATTGACAAAACACATATGTATCTAAGAATTCACTTGGCTAAGCTCATTGTCCTGTGTCGCAAAGAGGGACATATTTACAATGGAGAGCTTACCAAAATGATGCCATCTAAGCCAGTGAAAATTAAAAGGCTCTAGTGTGGCCTTGGGCAATCATTTTGCTGCCTATAGTCTCCAAAAAAGAGTGCCAGGATGAAAATCTATGACAGTACAGGTAAGTCTGTGAAACTGTAACAATGCTTAGACACTACTGAGTGAACCTGGAAGTTTGAAGGAGGTGAAACTTAGATTTCAACATTGTATTTGTGAAGTATCAAGACAGTGTAAACCTCACTATCTGAGACAATATCCCATTTATACTGTATCCAACATTCACTTGAGGAATATTGTGGATAATTTTTGCCATATTCCTAAATTGCTGTCTCTCCAGAAATTTATCTCTAAAAGAAAAGGATGCAACCATTCATTGAATCTATTTTAAGCTGCAGTTGTGCTATGCTTGCTACCACTCAGACAATGCATATTCAAACGGTATAGACATCACCACAGGTTCCTACAGTAGTTGTTATTCCAATAAAAATTGTATGTTTCATAGGAAATGTGAACTAAAGAGTAAGACATTTAAGGTCTGCTGTTAGCACAGTTGCCACTTCAGCAAATAGGGGTGTAAATCTGAAAACAGAGCCAAGGACATAAGATGGCAATAGGATGGATGAAGAGTTCTCTGAACGTTCAGGACAGGAATGACATAGAACCTTGGGAAGAGGTAACAACATCTCACCTAATATGGTGGTTTGCCATCCTCCTCTCTCAATGCCACGCCGGTCCTCTCCAACTCCAGAAAAACTTCCAAACGAAAAAGTGCTGCGAGTGGGTGAGACATCCAAATGATCCTCATGGAGAAGGAAGGGCATCCCCATCCTTCGCTGCCGCTTCTTCCCAGTATGGTGGTAAGGAATGGACCCTTTGCGTTCACGTTCCCTGTCTTCTTTGCGGCTCTTAAACTGTAGGAAGAGAAGCAGACATGAGAGCAGGTAGAAGCTCTGAGGCAGGGCAAACTACCATTTGAGGGAAAAAGATACCATAGATGTGTGGCCAAACATAACCTTCCAATCCGAGCTTTTCATCTTGGCCATTTACCCTGATAGCAATGATCTGCACTCTGGGCCCATACGAGCATTTAAAAAAACTCAGTCTTGCCCTAGGCTGGGATAGATGCCCTATGACATTCTCAGACCATGAGCTAGATTCATAGAATCCATAAAACTCCGCTAAGTGTCTTGGATGGTTGCAAATCCAGAGCTTCATAAGGTAAAAACATCAGAAGAACTCACTGAATTAGCTGGAAGTACAGAAAGCACCAGCACTAAAAAAAAATCATCACTGTTTGAGTACCTACCCCTCAGGCAGTTTCAGCAGGACAGTTATTAGAGTGAAGATGTCAGTATTGTGTTTGGACTGTGCATAAAAAAACCCTATGTAGTAGCACACAGAATACTTCCAAAGAAAAAGAGATGTCAACCGCACATATGGCAAGAATATATAGTCCAAGCAGACCTTCATCTGCTACTTATCAGGACACTGAGGTGCTGAATCATAAGTAAAATTTGCTTATACCTACCTTTTTGAAGATGTTCATCCCCAGGTCTGTGGAGAGATCTGGAACTGCTGGTCTACGCAGGTTGGTCAGTGAAACCTTTGAAAATGCCTCTGTGCTTAGTGATTTTTCTTCCTCATTACATTTCATTGTAAGATCCTGCAGCTCCCAAAAGAAGACAATAATCACAAGGAGAAATAGAGGATAATCAGCTTTAAAAACGAGCTATGTCTGAGAGCTGCCATAGGAGCACTGTAGAGGAAAAGGACCTTAAGTTCATTACACAAAACACTATTCACACATTTAAAGAAAAACAAATGAGCAAACAAACTCCCAGAATTATCCACCTGGTCTAACATTTCTGTCACCACAGGAAAAAAAAGTACAACACCCTCAGGCACTGCTGTCAGTGTGGTCTGGTTGCATGGGATCCCATGTTCTACACCACTTTGACTCTGATCCCAGGTATGACTCTGCACAGCTGATGATCTTCTTGAGGCCTTGGTTTACATTTATGAGCAGTCACAATGGCTGCCCTTTTGGAAGCATTTTATTTAAGACATGAAAGAATATGTCCTTAATAACGCAGGCCTTTAAAAATGTATTTTGGACCAGAACTGCAGTAACAGCACTGTCCCTTCAAGAGACTTGATTTACAAAAATAATTTACTCACTGAAGAAACCCAAGACTTCTGCATCTGTAAGCATCCTTCACTTGTAATAACAGTGCTCCAAGAGCTGTCCATCACAATTCTCATCACCATTCATTCATATTTATGAAAGCCCCTATAGCTACTGCACAGAATGTCCCACGACAGTGAAAACATTAAGATTAATTTGCTCTAATGTCATTAGAGGGCACCCTACACCCTTTCTGCACTGAGCAAAACAGTCACAGCTGCCTACTGGAAAGAAAGGCTTTGCTACAAAAGGTGGCATAAGCTCAGCTCCTGGCCATCTGTTCTCATTAAAGATTTGATGCCATTTTTCATGAGATGTTTGTGCAGCTGACTTGACCAAATTCCCTCAGGATAATTTTCTTCTGCCTGAATATCAGCTTGTTTCCAACGGAGATGCTCTTTTTCCTTGCTCCACCCACCAGAAAGGTTCTGATAAACAACTGGATCATGTTAAAACACCTTTCTGCTTTCAGTCCAGAGATAGCAGTATTCCAGTGACAGATGACGCGAATCCTATGGTACAGGAGGTCTAGATTCTGCCTAGCCAGCTCTGCAATACACAAGTGTGCAGTTTTATGCATAGGAAGGTCCAGCAGAAGCTAGTGACAGTTTTTGCAGCTTAAGTCTTAAGCTCCTGTTACAGTGTTTGCAGTACTGTACAGATTCAGGGGAGGAGTTGTACATAAAATCCAATAGATAGCAAATCAAGATTCAACCCTAGCAGCTCTCAAGAGTGAGACCAAAAAGTATTCCATATGGCCTGCCTCCTTTACAGCTTTCTGGCCTCTTCTGGCTAGAAAACATCATATGAATTTATTTCAGGTTCATTATCTTTGTCCATTAGTTATTAAACGAGTGTTTTATTAGGTGGCTTACAGTCACCAAAAGGATAGAGTGAGGACCAGGGCCTACTGTGATTCAAGCCATACAAACATGCAGAAAGACACACTCACAGTTATGGAATCTGCTTAGGGTAGGTATCAAGCAAACAACATTAGAAAAGTATAGTATATGATGTATTATCATAGAATTATTGAATTTTAGGGGTTGGAAGGGACCTCCAGAGATCATCGAGTCCAACCCCCCTGCCAAAGCAAGATCACCCAGGGCAGGCCACACAAGAATGCATCCAGGTGGGTTTTGAAAATCTCCAGAGAAGGAGACTCCACAACATCTCTGGGCAGCCTGTTCCAGTGCTCTGTCACCCTCACAGTGAAGAAGTTTCTCCTCATGTTGAGGCAGAAACTTCTATGCTCAAGTTTATACCTGTTATTCCTTGTCCTATTACTGGGCACTACAGAAAAGAGATTGGCTCTTTCCATTTGACACCCATCCCTCAGATGTTTATAGACATTAATAAGATCCCCTTTTTAATAAATCAATCTAGAATTCCTGTTGAAAACTGATTAAATACGTGGCTGTTCTGTGCAGCAGACTATGTGGTAATTATGACATGCAGAGGATGTGTAACAAAGCAAAACAGTTTGGGGGCTCCTACTGTAGATTTTGTTGTTTCTGCTTTCTATAGTCCTCCTTCTGCATGACAGTAGGGCTGTAACAGCTCAGTAGTACTCCTCTCAATTTTCAAGATACCACACTTGAAACTCTTGTCTTTATATTAACATTGCATCAAGCACTACAGCTGCATTGGTCTCATGCTTTATTTAAACTTCAGTTCTTTGTCCCTGCAGCGTAAGTGCAAGACTGTAGAGGTTTGTGATCCTGTTAAAGTTTTGTTTCCTAGACCTGTCCTTACACTGAATTCACTGCAGGCAGATGCACTTCAGGTTTCCTTTATCACATGTTGCCAGTTCTGCAGTATGTTTAGACTAAAGTCACATTCTAGAGGAAGATAGGATGTATTGTATTCATGCTCCACCCAGCAGCCCTTTGCGACAAGGAGGGCTGGAATGCTGCACCCAATTTCTTTCTACCTTGCTATGTGGTTTACTAGGCAATACATGGAGGATGTTTCTCATGTTCTCTCAATCCCACCTGCTTTAGCCTAAGCTTATATTTGAAATGTGATTTCAGGTACTCAGAAACCAGTAAGAAGTGTAAGAGTTTTGCTGAAGATTATGGATATGCAGGAAGTTACCCTGATTAGCTGAACAATAGAAAGAATGTGAATTTATCAGAATATCAGTTTTGCCTGACACTTTAAATCAGTTCTGCTGAAACACAGAGTGCCAATATTTTTGAGAAGATATTGATCAATCTTTGAGCAGAAATTATGACATTGTGTTAGGAATTTAAGATCTAGACTGAAAAAAACAGACTTTGAGCATATCCATGTGTCAGATAATGCTTCTGAAGTCTCAGCATACAAAGCCCTATGTTGATTGAAAGAAATTACAGATCTTAGCCCTCTGGAGGCGGCATTCTCTCCTCTTGACTAGCAGAGAGCATTGACTGATGAAACTCAAGAACAGTGCTTAAGTCACTACAGTTGGCTAGGATGAAACAAAGCCTAGGTGTGTCTGTGCATTGCTCAGATTTCAGTTCTCCGAGCTGTAAAGAAGTGGGACATGAGCTGAAACTTCTGCTGCATGGGAGATCATTTCACCTCCTCCATCACAGCTGTTCTGTGTAACAAATTGGAAACCTTTTTAAACAGGATTCCAATTTGATGAAGTACAGTAAAAATACGCAGGACTGACACAGAGGTTACCAAAAGCAATCAAACTTAGGCCTGGAGGGAAGAATACCCTGGACAAAGTCCTCACATTAACAACTAGAAAGTACCCAGTGGAATTGCCAAATGGATTTAACAGAAAAATGTTTGTGAAGAGCCAGTGAGCAAAGGAATCTTCTGCAAGAGAAACAGTCTGGAAAAGCAGGAAATAGCCAAGTATGTGAAAGGAGGGAAGCATTTCACACTATACAGAGAAGGACCAGCACAAAACTGGTGCAAACAGTTCCTATGGAAGACAAGCCCATTCATGCTGCCCTCTTGCACTAGTAACTAAACCTGCTAACGTGAAAAACAACAGGGTGGTTATAAGCAAGGGCAAAAGAATAGTATATGCAAGAAAAGTGAACCACATCAACAGCAATACCTTTCAATTCTCCCTCTAGGAGATGGTGTTAAGGAGGATTTTCTGTACATGCACAGCATCCTATAAAATCCCCATGCAAAGATAGCTGAAGACTGAATAGTAATTACCATCACCTTGCCTTTATGGAGATATATAAAAGCTTTTACAGGGATGAAACAGGCAACATTTTATAGACCTGACACCCCTGTATACACAGTTTAAAGAATACTGCTGCTGCTGAGCCCTTAAAACCACAAGCAACCACCAGCCCTTATAAAAATCATAAGGCTGACTATAAAATTGTGAGACTTTAAAAGAACAGCACTTATATTTACACTGTTTATGCTTGTTCTCTGGCTTATGATCATCAGGGCTGTACAGAAGAAAAGACACTTCAACCTTCTCCCTTATAAAAATTACAGGTCAAAAATTGCCAGAGCTGTACAATACTGAAAGCAAAGGTTTTAAGAAAAAAACCTAAAAATTCTGAGCGTACTGACTCAAAAAGGACATTTAACAGCAACATTAACAGTAGAGCCTTTTACTTGAGGTGTGTCATAAAATCGGACTGCAAAAATAGAATCTGTATTAAATTTTCTTAAGCAGTTCCATCAACTCAGTAAATCAGAATTTGCTGTTAAAAGCCCCCATGACAGGAAAAAGAGTGCACAACCTAAAAGTAGCACAAATCAACAAGGAGATTAACTGAAATTGCAGCAGCATCCCATTTTTATCCCTGGAACAAGAGCGAGCTACCCAAAAGAGAAAATATTTAAGCTCAAACACAAAGAGCTTTACTGCATCAAGGTCAGGAGTCTGGGATTTCTTTTCCAGCAAAACAGCGAGCAAGTCTTGACACCTATTAGGGCAGTTTGTCTACTGAGGTTTTGTTGGCAAATTCAAAGGTAAAAGTTATGCAGTAACAGCAGAAGAGTTTAACAACACAGAGGGCTTTTGCTCACTGTGACTCTTTGCAAAGTCTACTCCAATATTGTAACCCCGTTGTTTGCCTGGAGTGCGCAGTGCTGGACCAAGTTCAATTCCTTTTCTCTCTTTTGAGGAGCTACACCAAATAAGCTCATGGAGCCCTGAGCATTACACTGTAACTCAGTCTGGTTTCTTCTGACAACTAGATGGGTATATTCTCACATTAAAAATTAATGTTATCACAGCTCACTCCAGATTAATTATTCCAAATCATCCCTCCAGCTTTTAGCAGTCACCAGCTCTGACGCTCTGCATCAGATTCTGCCTCCAAAACCCTGATAGTTCTCCGTGTCCCTTTCTAAATCAATGCACATATCTGACCTCTGGGCAGTTAAACCAACACCAAAGCTGTGCTTTTCACTTGATGTCCAGCCACCACTTCCCAGCATTGCCACAACAGTGCCTATTTTCTTACCGATGACAACTGCTTACCTGAGTTTTGTGGGTATTCACCAAAGAGGGTGCAGCAGCCACCATGGAGCTGCTGCGAGGTCTTGGTAAAGGAGTGATCTCTGGCTCAGGTGGTTTCTCTGGCTTTTCCTGTAGCATGTGCCTCAGCCTCTGCAGGTAGTACATTAGTGACCACTGTGTGCCCTCCTCAGACCAATGTGGCTGCAGCAGGCAGCGCAGCACTGCCACATCAAAGTACGTGGCATAGCGAGACTTCTGGCACGGCGGGATCACCAAGGACACCCTATTCCAAAAAGTAGGAGTAGAGATATTAGTTGTCAGGCTCTGTAGCCCTTCTTAGGTACTCAGCTCTCTGAGTAAAGAATCACTCGATGATCTGTCAGGTTTATATGTTCAATTTTCTTTGATATCTGGAAACTAGTTCTGTCCTAGTATACATGCTGGTCCACCCCAAGAGATCCAAGAGCTCTACTAAGAGGTCTAAAATATAGCCATTCACTAAGGGCTGTAAGCCATTCTCATTCTCCTGTCATCTGCAGAACTCACGAGGATGTGCACGCAACTGCACCTGCTTGAGCTCGCAGGGACATTTGACACTGACCCTTTGGGACTAAGGCCCTGAGTGAGGAAAGCATTACTGAAGACAAGCAAGCGGACATTCATCTTTCAGCTCCCTAGAGTACTCTAGTATATGCTTTGTTAAGTGTTTTCTTGGACATGGTTGCTTTCTTCAACAATGGTCTGAAGATAAACCTCCAGCACCTGCATTAAATGAAGAATTTGTTCAGCTGGAAACAGACAACCCTTTAGCATCTGCTGTTCAGATATTAGTAAACTATATTTAGGAATGGTTCACATTTCTACCCAACAGGCCTCACCTAAGAAGGAGCAGGCAAGGCAGCTAAGTTAGTTAACCCTTTCAACCAATTAAATAGATTCTTATACATGTAAAAAGTTACTGTTGTGGACACTCTTTGCCATGGTATGCTAGAGAAGACCATTTCAAGTGTTCATTATCTTTTTCCTGCCTCTCACGTGGTGTCATTTCCTTATAGGTTTTCGTATGGAATTTCCTAAGCATTGCAGAAGTTAGTGCACAAAAAAGCAAGATGCAGTAAACCTCAGAAACAAGATTCTAGCGATTTCCTATTTCAGAGGGATCATACCTGTTTTCAGATCTTATTGCAATAAAATGCTCCAACATTTTATTATTTATTTCTTACACCACTTCTCTCCCAGCAGAGTACAACTGCCCTGATCTACGCTCTGTACAATCACTAGCTGGTAGGAGACAATCTGTCAGAAAGGCAGCAGAGCAGCAGTGAAAGGGACTCAGAGGAATGAGAATCACATGGCAAAAGAAGGCATGAAATGCTGGGGGTGAGGCAGGAACTATGAAATTTGGGTTTTTTTTTTTTTCTTTTTTGACAAAGTACACAATTTGAGTATTTCCACTCAGTGTAGTGGAAACACACCTCCAAGAACTGAGCATACTGTGATTTTTTGGATTCTATAAAAATCAACAACCCTTCCATGAACTGTATCTCAGGCATTTGGGAATCAACACAAAAACAATTTGTGTTGTGGGTTTTTTTGAGGTGGGGTTGTTTGTGGGTTGTTTTTTGTTTGGTTTGGGGGTTTTTTTGTGTTTTTTGGGGGGGGGGATTTTTTCTGTTGGTGTTTTTTTGGTTTTTGGGTGGTTTTTTTTTTGTTGGTTGGTTGGTTTGGTTTGTTTTTTAAAGCCATTCATATTATCAACTCCACTAAACAACATGCAGGCAGCATTGGCAGGACACCTTCATCTCTAGCTGGATACCACCACATTCTGAATAGGTATCCAAGGCCACAGTCCAGTGAAGCATTAGGGAACAAGTGGCAATAGTGACCAGTGCAAAGTCTAAGTGCAAGAAGTGAAGTGAATGCTTTAAGTGCTTTGCTGGATGGTTTCCCAGTGTCACAAAGCTTCTCTGTGCAGCCAAGGCTGCATATAGGACTGGCAAAGGAGAAGGAAGTGTGCCGTGAACACTGACACCACTTGGAAACATGTAAACCCTGCTCCATGTTACATGCTTGGAAATGGGGGGCAGATGGCAAGGCTGGCCTTGGAGCAATGTCTAATCTAGAACTCAAACCTGCAGGAGCTGGTTTGCTGCCATCCCTGCAGGCCAACCTTGAAGGCACTTGGCGACTGCTGACCGTCCTGCCTGTGTCAGCATGTGTCACTACATGTGATCTGTAGATTCAAAGCTTCTCCCTTCTCCATCTACATAGTGATGTATTCAAGGTAAAAATATTACAAGTTTGATGACTTTAAAGTGAGTTGTTATAAAAAGCTGAAAAACTCCATTAGGAAGGAGAAAACAGGGATACATGTAAATATGCTATAAAGTTTTCCCATAAACCTGATGGTAAGGCTGGTTTTGTCATAATCTAGATTTTGTCACATGGATGCAGCTTGTAAAAAAAACCCATAAGGATAACAGGGATACTTGAAGCATTGCAGCAAAGGAAATAAAGCCCCTCACCACAGTAGCACTTGTAAAGAACAATGCATTGCTCCCTGTTCATTCTGCAGGACCCGGATCAGTGTCCAAGTCTAAAGAGTATTTCATGCTTCGCCGTGTACGGCACAGGCAAACCTAAGGTACAACACAGCCTGAAGCAAGGCATGTTCTTATGAAATATTTGTCACTAAAGTCCTTCTTGCAAACTCTATTTCCCAGGCAGTCTGTTCAAAGCAGCAGCTGGATAAAGGGCTGTGGCTTTGTTTCAGTGTTAAACTGTATCAGCTGTGAATAGAGAATTTGACTGAGTGGTGCAGGTGTAATTAGCCAGAAACAAGCCATTTGCTCAAGAAGTGTCAGAAATTAAACTCTGTACTTTATTTAGAAGGAAATCTACTGTTCATATAATCAGTTCTTGGTTGCCTGTGACTGCAGGGAGAATGGAAAGGCAGCCTTCCTTCAACCCGGCCCAAGGACAAAGGAATACTGCGGCTGTTGGTAAGTAGAGTAAACAACATTTGTTCCCCAGTTGTCTGTTGCTTGGCAACCAAAGCTCCATGGACAGTTTTAACTGATCAATGAGTCCTGCAAATGAGGAGGCATAATGATGCTCTCTTCAAAGCCTGTCTGAAGCTTCATCCCCATAGCAACCACTAGACCCAGCTTGACAAATTGATCACCTGATTCTGTCTCTTTAAAAGGCTGCTTATTTTTTTTTTTACGGCTGCGCACTCTCTGAGCAGCAGTGTTCACACACAGAAAGGCAGTTTGTCCCCAGCTTCAGTTTTACTGGCTCACATTAATACAAATTAAATAAAGGTGCAGAACTGACAGCAGGCTTGACATAAAAATCACAAGGGAAGCCTTCTGATGGGATCAGAGCTTTAGAAAATCGCTTTGCCCTTCCTACCAGTGAAGGGGTGCACCAAGCCCCTTTTCAAGGAATCAGAGCCTAGATTATTCCTAGATTATATCCAGAAAAACACTCCATCCCACATTTCTTCCATCATTGTAATAAAGCAATTTCTTAAAACATTGCAGTGTTTTGAATATGACATTTCCCAAAAGAGATAAGCAACAGGGACAGAATTTTCAGGAGGAGTTTAAGTGACACTCCTAAATCCATAGAAACCTAAAAATATGGCTGGGCTCCCCTCCCTCTCCACTCCTTGAAAACAGTCATCTGCTTCATTTGCTTTATGGCAATACTGAGCATCCAGCACTACTGAAAATCCAGCCCTATCTTTACATGCACAGATCTAGATTAAAAGAAGTTAATTTATCAGTGACATGCTGGAAAACCATGGCCTGAGCTCCTCAGAGAAAGCTGGGAGGATGCTTGCATTTTGTTAGTCCGGTCCTTTGGGTCAGCAGTCTAAAGCAAGCTAAGCTGCAGGATACAGAGAAGGCATAATGAAAGCAAGGGAGAGAAGAGAGCCTTGCAAAAATCCTTTGCTAAAGGGAAAGAAAATTTGATCAGAAGGAAGCCAGAAAAGATACCAGTTGCCTGAGGCTGAAGCCAGCTAAGGAGGGTTGCACCTGCAAATTATTTGTTAGTGTCTTTGATTATAAGAAACCAACATCATAGAGAAGACAAAAGAATCTGTCCCAACAGGCCAGCTAGAGATTTCTCCAGTGTAAGTGGCAGTGAATAGGATGTGTCACTACCTTGTTCATCACCCAAAACTGAAATTTGCTAGCAGTTTGAGATAAACATCCAGCACCCTTGGCATGTACAGACAACAGCAGATTCAAGGACTTCTGTGACCTACACCATTGAGCCATACCAGCCTAAATTTCTGCTGAAGGAGTTTGTACCTGGGATGCGCAGTACCTCTCTCCTGAGAGGTTTGGGAGGATACACTTCCATCCAAGGAATTTCCACGATGACATGCTGAAACAGTGGCCTTTGGAGGTACAGAATCTGTCTGGGCTGTCTCACAGACCACCTGTAGTCCCTTTGGATAGTTTTAGTAAAAGGAAATAGGTATATAAACATATTAATCTCTCCCATATTAGTTTTCTTGCTGCAATTTTTGATTAGATGTGACTATTACTTACACCATAATACAATGGTAGTAACATGAAGAAACTGGTAAAGCCTGGGGCTTCTCAGTGCTAGGCACTGTACAGGCAAAGGGTAAGACAGAGTTCTTGCACAAGAAAATACCTAAGATCAGGCTTGCATCCCATAAGATAGGATAGGACCACAGAGATCCTGACAACTATACTCAATACCTTTTGATTCCACTGCAGACAAGGTTGGGAGCCTTTGGAAGAACTCTGAAGGACTGTTAACTTCTAGAGATTGAATATTTTAGGGTGGTACCTGTAAGTGCTGCTTCAATATTAATTTCCCCCCTGCCTTATCTCTTTTTTCAAACTTGTCTAACTTTAGCATAGAACTTACCTCAGTATGTCCACTGTCCAAATTAGGGGATTCACAAGTCATGCTCTGATTGTTGGTGGGCGAACTTCTCTTAGCTGAGAAGTCAAAAGGAGGAAATTTCAGGAATTAACTCTTATATGAAAATGTACCACTGAAAAGATAAACCAGAAAACAAAACCAAAGCCAAAGCAGCATCTCTCTGCTGCAGACTTCCCAGACATTAGACTCAGACAGAAAAAGAGAAAAGGACTGGTTTAATTTTTGTAGTTATTTCAATTGTGTTGTCAACAACATCGTCTACTGAAAAAAAAAAAAAAACAAACAACTCTTTTTCTTTAAAATTAAATTTGAGTATAAATTCTAAATCCATTTGGCATTAAGTTGTACTTTCCTGTGCATACTAGTGCCTTTTATTTTGGAGATATTCCTCCTATTTTCACATATATTCAGCTCCCTTTCTAGGTTACCTTTCTCTTCTATTACGATTTTCAATTTGACAAATGCCTTCATCACTGGAAATACCCAAATGTCATACAGAAAGTTTGATCAGTGATACTGTAGAAGAACAAGGGCATCACAAAAACTGGGATGACAGTTCTTGAAATGCTGCACATCACAAGCTATTATGTGATTTAGTATCAGACTGACTCCAAACAACACACTGCAAAGCTTCTTCAGCACATTTTAAAATTTTTATTTTCAAGGAAAATTTAACTTTTTTGTCCCAATTTCATACAATACTGATAGCACAATATTCCTTAATATAAAGGAATATATTATATATATTTCCATATTCATTTTCTATTTCTGTTCTGCTGAAAATGTTTTTAAAACATTACAGAAGATATTAATTTCAGACTTTACTCCTGAAGTTATTCTTTAGGGATTTTCTGACCACACTAAACTCTTGAAACAACTGTGTTTAATTTCATAACATGGTGAAATTCAAATTTTAGATAGGAGGAGAACCAACTGTGTGCTCTTCACTGTTAATTTTTGTCCAGTGCCAGTCTGGGAAAGCCTTCCCCACCCATGTCAATGTGCTGCTAAATACTGCCTCTGCTCTTCCTAGCAACTAAGGAACATATGGTGAAACAGAGATGAAGCTGACAGGAAATGATAACTCTTCAGTAGAGTTTCTTATTTCCTATTTGTTGTTTCTCTCTCATCTCCTATTTATTTATTATGCAAATGTCAGTTGACTCTGAGGGGCAACAACCTTAAACTACTCTCAAAGATTTAACTATTTCCTGCAGGATTAACATTCCTTCAGATATGATGGCTACACAACACAAGGCAGGTCAGGCAAACAAATGAAAGGTTTCCCAGCTACATTACCACAGCAAAGTGACAGACCTGTAACGATGTTCCTGATTGGTTTTACAAGGGCATTGAAGGCAGAAACTTCAGGCTGCCTGTGTTCCCACATAGGCTGCCAAATAACGAGACCACTAGCCAACCGAAATGTCAAGTCAGACTCCTAGAAAGACAAACAGAGGTTGTATCACACAAGCTCACACAAAAGAATGTTGTTTCTAGTCTAAAAGGATTGTCATTTCTCTGATGCACTCATTTCTTGCAAGAAATGAGTGATACCACGTGCAGTTCTGTGGTCAATATATGCTAACAAAGGGGCCACTGACACTACTCGTCAGACATTAATACATTTCAAGTATGGCTGATAAAAAAAAAATAAGAAAATCTCAATACAAAATTATATGAGTAACATTTTTTCAGATAAAATTTCTATTCTACTTTATGACCCCATTCTTTCCAGAACATTAAGTTGTAAAAGAAAAGGCCATTCCTGTGTCAGAAAGCATTCCTTCTGACCGTATACAACCACTTAGTATTTAGTATTCAATCTCAACTTTAGGATTTACACTCCAAGACTTGAACTGCTTGCCCTGAAAGAATAAGAATACTAAGTATTTAAGAAATTATTAAGAAATTGAGGAAACATGAAATGTAATGTTACTTTGAAACAGCAGTATACAATAATGTTGTTATTATTGGCATTGTTTGTACTAAGCTATGTCAATACAGAGACATTGGTACTACTTACACTCGTGCCATCATTATTTTACATATGCAAGTAGCTGAAATCATGTAAATTAGTACACAAATAAATCTTAGCAGGATCAAGGTACAGGTATGCCCTTGACCTAAGGGCAGATCTACCTTAGGAGACATTGATGTTGCTATAATCCAGCTATCCCCATAAGGCAGACAAACAGCTATTTTGGCAGCGTAATTATAGCTGTGCCACCGTCTCCCACTGACATAGCTCCACAGGCCACTATGGTTGAAACAGATGATGCAGACAGAGCTAAAGGAATGGCAGAAGCCAACAGCTTGTAGCTCTCCAGCCCTTCTATTCCCTACTCTTCATTAGTGCTGTCTCATCATAATGAGCTCACAAGCCTTGTTATAAACTAAGCTTGGTTTTAATCAATATTTTTACTGAGTACCTTGAAAGGGTTTTGGAAGTGGTGTTGCATTTTTACTTTGCACTGCTAGCTTTTGGTGACAACAATTCTATCTACAATTGTTAAATTACGGGACTATCTCTCTCATTTAAAAAGCCTATTTAAAAAACACATTGCTAAATACACAAATCCTCTCAGAAGTTAGGAATTCCATCATTTAGGTCTGCCTGTACAAACACGTATCCTCTTCCTTGAGCACATGCATTACTTTGGTTATCTGATCAGACAGTATTCTTCCCTTGAGATCCCTACCTCTGTGAAACACAGAGGGGACAATGCTGACTAAGTGAGACACTTATGTGCCTCATTTACCTCACCTTTTTTGCACTTTGTTTTGATGACAGAAACATGCATGTTTTCTTGGGCTTTTCAATGTTCTTCACCACAGTATCTCAGAGATCTGAGAGATTTTAGAGGTAAGCCTGAGATATTGTTATGAACCCCATCTTGTAAATGAGAAAATACACTCCAGAAATATTAATATGGAAAAAAATAGAAACCTAATCTCTAATAGCCAGGGTCTACCTCAAGTTTAATATCATTTATTCTAAAGGGCAGCCCAAATTTTTGCATGTAGCACTGGGAAGAATTCAGCGTTTCTTCCTGTCATGTCCCACTAGCTTCTAGATGAAACAGTAAGCTAGTGTGAAAGATCTGAGGTAAATAAATTGAGCAATATCATACAGGAACTCAGCAGGGGAAGTATGGAAAGAATCCAGCTCTTCAGATCTGCTTTCACCTGCTTTTACTAAAAGATCTTTATCTTCTGTATTTATTTCTTTTATTCTATTATTTCTTATTTTTGACTGTTGCAGGAACAAGGCAGGATTAGAACAGGTAACAGCCTTCATGACTTTATAGAACTTTTCCAAGCACCTACACTCCAGAGCCAGTTTCTCCTCCAAGGCCTAGCTAAAAACATAAAGGCCAAATGTCAGCCCTCCAGAAAGACTAAAGACAAGAAGCAGAAAATATCATGTCATCACACCACTCTATAAAGCTAACGCACCCAGCAAAAACAAAAAAACAAAACAAAAACAAACAAAAAAACCCCCACAAAAACCCAAACAACAGAAGGACCTCATCAGACAGATGTCAGCAGCCTGCTTCCAACTGTAGAACAAAGGAATGCTCAATTGCCTTTACCACTGCCATGCTTAAACTGCTATCACATGTTCCTGGTAGTTAGCATCAAGATGATTAGGAATGCCAACAAAAAATCCTAGTAGCAGTGCCACTATGGAATCTCTGAAAAGCCAGCAAGGCCCTGTTGAGTGATGGTTG
This sequence comes from Megaceryle maxima, assembly GCA_024605025.1. Lineage (NCBI taxonomy): Eukaryota > Metazoa > Chordata > Aves > Coraciiformes > Cerylidae > Megaceryle > Megaceryle maxima. The sequence continues at coordinate 117,405 of JANHGN010016276.1, forward strand.
AGAATCACCAAAGCAAGATAAAGCTCACAATCCTTTCTGCAGGTTCCAGAGACTCAAAGACTTCACAAGGGCCACAGATCTTTCACATTCCTGAGGGCTGAAAATGGCTCACTTCAGATTTATTTGACTTTATGTCTGCCTGATGCTATGGTGATTGTTTATGTTGCTGAAAGTATTTCTTCCTGATGGCAGTGGTATTCTCCCATTTTGTTAAAACAATTTCCAGTGGTTACCCAGAGTCTACTGTGGGCTGAATTAAATAACAATCATAAAGACAAAACCATTCTTTTCCTGCTTAGAGCTGTCTCCACACAAGTACCCCATCAGTGTTACACTTACTTTAATCCTGTGGACAAGGGGAGCAAAGAGGAACACAAAGAGTTCCACTGTGGCCATGGAGTTCTGGAAGAACTTCCTTCTGTTATTCTCCTCATCATCATTCATGCCAGTGGGCTGAGGATGTCCTGGCGATCCTTGGTTTTCAGCCTGGTGGATAAAGGCGCTACTACTCCCTCCCCAACCAGAACCTCTGTCTCCTCCAAATCGGTCATTGTTGCAGTCCTGAGGAGCCTCCAGCAGCATCCAGTGAAGAGTGTGAAGAAGTTTTGTTTCAGCAACTCCAAGCTTATCCTGATGTCCTGGATGGAAAAAATGTATCAAAGTATCTCACAGGGTTTCCATTAATGTTAGTGTTGAAACTTTCAGAGTCACATAGGAAACTAGGTATCCAACTTCCTGATAAGCATTAAACATTTAAATTCTACCATTAAAAGTACTAGTAACCTGTTTCATTACGTTTGAAACCACCAAATTCACAAGTCTCTACTTCATAGCATTTGCAGTTAAGTCTCTGAAGTGGCAGTTGGAAGGGTAACTGAATGCATGGACATGGAGTGGTCTTAAAAGATGCCAGCTCAAAAGTCTGGTCTGTTTGACTCTGCTGAGTAAGACAAAATGCAAGTGAGCACTGCAAGGTGCTGAAGCTGTGTCCTCTTAATACTCCCTACTGGCATGTTTCATGAAGCAAATTCCTGCTGAAATCACTGCTATAATCAGTAAAAGACTAGTAAAGTAAGTTAGATTTGGACCTGGCCCCATTCTTATTATCTGATGACTTACCTGCTGAGAATCATATGCATTGGTCTGAATAAAAAGAAGATAAAACCAAGAACTTAAGGTATTAAAACTACCTGCTGCAATTGGCAATTGGCCACTGCAGCATGCCTTGAAAGAAATATGTATTCCTTCAAGGAACCCGGGCCTGCTGAGTGGTAAGGCTTTTGCTAACGCCAGTTCTATTATAGCTGGAAAATAATTAGCAAAATATTATTCAAGTACTTTGACTCTTCAGCTTATCAGACCACTAATTTCACTGGGGAAGCTCTCCCACATTTCTCTGATATAAATAACAACAGATCAAGAAAGGCAATTCACGGAATGAACTGGGATTCTAGGATCTGGAATATGTTGGCACCCTGAACATCAAGCTCATATGTTGATTAATAACTTCAGTAATGGAAAAACAAACTCCCATAAGCACTAACCTAGCTTGTTTCGGTTGGAGAGCAACGTTGCGGTGCAGTGCAGCACATGTGGGAGTGCAGCTTGGACAAGTTCCCACCGAGAAATGCTCTGGATGGCTTCAGAGAGAGCTGGAGAAAGGCCATGGAGCTTGTTCTCTACTAAAACTCTTTCAAAAGACTAAAAGTAAGAACAAAGCAAAAGATGACACTGTATATCTATTTCTTCACATACCTTCTATTACACAGAATATCCTCTTTTGAAAACTATGTAATTTTATTATTTGAAAAATATGTAATTTTTCATCATATAACTGAAGCACGTCTTATAATATTTTTTCCTGACAGACACAGACTGTAGCTAAAGCTCACCAGACATATGGATGTACTTGACAAAGAAATGACTGCGTCACTTAATATAGTTTCTTTAATACAAAAGAATTATAGCAAATACCATCTGTCTATTAGTAATTGTTGACATCAAGCCAGATTTGCAGTTGTGCTGGATGTTAATCTGGCATGCCAGTAATCCTGTTGGAAGTCACAGGAGCTAATGAAGCCTATACTTGTGGAGCTAAGAGATGGATATTCTCCTCACACACACACGCTCTTTCAGTTTAGTGTAACATAAAGGCCAACCCATTAAAAGTATATGGGCCTTAGGAAATGTTTTCACACCCTGCCACAAAAAATAATCAGTGTACAAAATTTTCTGTTGAGCCATGATGTAATGCTTTTGTGAACACTTAAAAGAGCTGATGGCTGCAGCAAGTTCATTATTTCCACCTCAAGCAACACTAAAAAAGACTACCTGCCTTTGAAACCCCTAAGGAAGTTCCTTATTGCTAGGTGCTCCAACCATTTCAATAAGCTGTTCCTCTGACTATACAAAGATCTCATTATAGGTCACAAAGGCAGTTCTATTCCTTCACTGAAGTTCCTAAAGCAAAGAAATACGTTTCTAATAATGCATGTCCTTGTCATATAGTAGCTTAGCCTCCTGGCTACCTCTTTGTTCACAAGCTGTTTCACCAATTTTATCAAGCTCTGGGCAAACAAGTAACTGTTGACATTCATGACCTAACAGACACTTCAAATGCCCTCACTCCAGATTTGTAAAGCTCAGCCTTCAACACTAGTCACAGCATTTTTTCCTGTAAAAATCAGAGAATTAATAAGAATAGACTTAATTAGAAAGAAGAAAAGCAAAAAGGGCAGCAGTTGTAACCTAGCTCTCCTGAATGACCAGCTGGCCCTAGACGTGGCCTGCTAACCAGCGGTAATAGGCACTCTCCTGTATACCCTGGTAGCTGTGCACAGTTGCACTTACAACCTAAGACAGAAAATCCCCAATAGCACAGGGCACAGACAAAGAGAAGGGTTATCTAATAAAAGTGTGGAAAAAAGCAGTAAAGTATCCCCAGAAGCAAGACAAGAGGTGCAGAGTTAATCCATGGTTACAAACACCACGAAGTCTCAAAGACCCAGAGAAAAATGTGGATTTCACTTATTTTTGTCAAAAGGGGACAAGGTGCCACTCCTTATTTGTTGCTTCAGACATACTCTCTCTCTTCTACTCATACATCAGCTGTGGGGCTCACTGAAGTCTTCGTTCAGCCAAGTCAAGCCTCTACACAATCCATCACAAAGCTCAGCATAGAGACAAGTAGTTTCTATTGGGTTAATGAGCTGAATTAGCTCAGTGAAAGGCCTGCCATGCACCAGTGCTGACCTAGGCTTATCAAAAGAAATTATCTTCTCACCTGCAGTAGAAAGGCCAAACCACAAGCTCAAGTTTCAGTACAGTGACAAAGCTATTCAGCTTACAGAGCAAGGAAAAAACCAAAACACTGTGAGCAGCAACACTACTCTGAAGGGTGACAAAACACACACTGTTGCCTTCTGGCTTTCCATTCATGGTCTCATTCACAGGTATTTAAGTGGAATCAAGGAGAAAGTGCTTCAACTGCCTTCTGGAAGCTCTGGCTCACATTCTGCATACATCACAAACTCAGGAAAAAGCCAAGGAGTCTGCAATTATGTCTTTAGATGAGGCTTGTATTCATCTGAAGTTGTGGGGTTTCTGAGCCACATGAAGCTTTTCCTACATGGTTAACCACCAGTTTCCTCTGTTCTTTCCTGGCCTGAGCAGAAAACTAAAAAGATTTATGTACCATAATGGAAGATTAGCTTCTGAACAGCATATGTGATCACAAACATCTGAGACAGAAAAGCTGTACGTTGCCAGAAAAATGCTAACACAAAGGATGCTGTATGGAAACCACTGAGTGCCCCTGTGTGCTACAGGCACTGGTTGGTATGAATTGCTACTGTGAATGTACTGTCAGCACATCAATCCAGCTGGCATCTATCCCCACACTGTCACAAGCAGCCCAACATTCAGTTCTTTGGACAAGTGTTCCCATGGGATTTGCCTGGAGTTCTCCATAAAGGTCCAGCTTACAACAGCTTCTTTCTGCACTAGACATTCAGGATGCAAGGTCCTGGGTTAGCATTTGCTCCCACAGAGCCTCCCTTTTGGTCTCCTATGACTAACTTTCAGGACCTGCTACAGAGAACATACAGACATTAAGATAAAAGACTTCAATTTTCACCCCACATGAACTAAGCAACTGCTGCTACAGCTGAGAGGAGTTACATGCTTCAATAAGAGGGCTGAATAAGAATGTCCTAAGTAAGCTCCCTGTAAGTCAAACACAAGAGATATTGTCGTGCTATGGATACATCCTGAGCTGCAGCCTCAGGACTGCTGTTGCACTAGAAAAACAGTTACCTACTTATATCACGCTCATCTGTGCCTGCAACAACCTACATACCAAATGAGGATAAAGGAACATCTGCCAAGGTGACAGCGAGGGAAGTCAGCCTTATGCCTTGATGGAGAATGGACAGCTCCTTTCAGTAGTGCTCTGTGTCTGTTCAGCTCCCTCAGGGCCACTTAAGACAAGCTTTTTTCCTTTTAGCCTGGCGACGCTATCTGTTTTCACAGGAAATAGTGGTCAGTCTTGTCTGGCTGTCTTCCCACTGCTGCTGTTCTCCTTTTACCTTCTTCTCCACCATGAACCAAAGGGGCTGTCAAATACCTTGCGATCAGGGTCCGTCTGTGTGTCACTTTGCTGCTGGAATGGGTAACAGGTAGCTGCCTGAGGAAACCTAGACAAGCAGTACAGGACAGAGCAGATTCTGGCTGGGCTTTGCAATGGTTTCCTACACAGCTTTGCTGGTGTCACATCCACTTCTCCTTCTCTAAGCCTAGGGAAGCTCTACTTGCAGCAAACTGTGGAAGGGAGCAAGGGCTCAGCCAGTCCCCTAGCTCCTGCTAGACAGCCAAGACCTTGGGAAACTCAGCAACCCACTTTCTATCCTGTCACAATCAACAGCTGAGCTGCAGGTCTCCTCCAGGGAAGTAGCCCTAAAGGATCTTACCTGGAGGAAACAAACAAACAAACACAAACAAACAAAAACCAGCAAAACCAAAACACACAAAACCCCCCAAACAACCAACCCATCACTTAGCAAATGAACTTGGAGAAGAACTCTGAACCCTGACAGAGACACAAAGAGATTAGTGCTTTCTGAACGAGACTTCTGTCCTTGAAGGGAACGTTACTGCTCTGTTCTTCCAAAGCTCAGGCTGCATCATGGTGGAATGCAGACACCATTGCCAAAGTCACTTCAGACTGACTGAAAAGAACTTGAAATATAGACAGCATGGTCAGTCTGGGGAAGGTCCTCTGAGTAGGGAAGAGTTCCTAAAAAGATCTGAAACATTAATCTAAGAGTTCATAGCAGAAGGGATGGTTAAGTTCCACTGTTTACTAAACACAGTAACAGTACAAACATTGACAAGCAATGAAACACAGATGCCAAGCACTTTGTTTACAGAAAACTCCAATGTTCAAAAACTTGGTTTTCTGCAGCCATGTCCATTGGCTAAATAAAGGTGGCCTCTCTTTAAATTTTGTTCCATAAATTTTACAAAACTTATTACTACAATTGTAAAAAAAAAAAAAGGGGGGGAGGGGAAGCCAAACCAAAAAAACAGGTAAGCTTTGAATTTACAAGATCCTTCAGAAAATATCTGGGTTTTTCCATGCTCAATGCAGTCCAGGATAAAAGAATTTAGAATATATTCTTGGGTCCTTTACCCTCATCCAAAAAAAAAGCCTTTCTTTTGTAGAGCACTCTCATGCACTCCTGAGAGGTCATTTACAGCTTTGACTCAGGCACATTAGGAATGACATTGTGTCAGGGCAGAAGATCTTCAGAATGGGGAGAAGAAAAAACATGAAATCTATACTGAGGCACAAGAGCATTTAGACAGTGTAAGACAATGCAGGAGGCTGGGGAGTGGGAAAGACACTATTTATCTTCAGATTAAAGGCTTTTATTCATAGACCAATTGAAGTCAATGTGATTGTTCAGGTAAGGAAAACAATGCTATGAAAAGGCCCAGGTTTTCCTCAAATATTATGGTATAAAGCAAAGCTCAAAACAGTAATGCAATCTGCTCTTGAAGAACAGATGCTGTACTCACTGAATCTAGGCCTCCAGCATCTGCTTCCTCAATGCACAATATGCAGCAAATTCTACTGCAGCAAGTTTAGAGCCAAGAATAATAGACTACAGCACAGTGTTGTGTCATTTGCATTGTCAGTTAACAGCCTATAGACACATCTAGAACAATTCTGACTAAAGAATTTTAAAAGAACAGACCATGTAACAGGTGCACAGTATTTTTAGGCACAATCGTCAATGCAGTGGTGTTAGATAGTCAGCTTGGTATTTCAGAAGACAAGCCAACTACCTGTCAAATTCCAGAAATCATGTCAGGCAGACAGCACCCTGATACCCTACTGGGTAATACTGAAGATGGTGCTGATGTGGGCAGACATTCCTGTGCATTGGCAGGGATAGGAAACATATAAGCAAAAGAAGATGGCAGATGCAGCAGCTCAGGCTTTATCCCATCAACTGTTCAAAACCAAGCCTCACCTTTGAAATTACCAAAAGAATGTAATGATTATGTTAAGAAATGGAGAAGAATCAAGTTCTCCTTCATCCAAAGATTGGAACTTCATTAAATGTGTTTTTCCAGAGCTCCCTTTCCCTTGGCTGAAATGTGTAATTTACATTGTCTTGCAGTTTGTTTGATTTTGGGTTTTTTTGTGGTTTCTGTTTTGTGTGGCCTTTTTTAAAATTATTTTTATTGTTTTGTTTGGGTTTTTTTGGATGTCTGTGGTTTGTTTGTTCTGAGGTTTTTGGGGGGGTTTATTGTTGTTTTTGTGGGGGTTTTCTTGGTTTTTGTTGTTGTTTGGTGGGGGGTTTTGTTGTCTTGGGTTTTTTTTTTTTTTTACACTTAGTAAATGTGCTCATAGAAGAAAGGTGCTTTAGAATCAATGTGGTGAACAGAGGAAGGCCTGTTGCCAACAGTACAGCATGAATGATACGTGTCTGGAAAGACACATGACAAAGAAGTCCAAAGAGATGTCCATCACGGATAATGTGCATACAAGGAAGCACTGTCCCTCTACCCAACAGTAACTGACATTAGGTCACAGGTGGGGTAGCAGCCTTAGATTATAGATGCTTCAAGGCATGGCTCCTGCACACTGCTGAGACTCCTGGTAAAGGAAATAGGCAACAAACTCCATTTTCTGACCTCTAAACAATCAGGAACAATGGTATAGACCAGAGATGATGCTTTTTGCTCCATGTGCCAGAATTGCAATACATTTTACCCACCAACACACTAAGCCAGCAATACTCTATCAGTATTTGGTATCTAGCAATAACCCTGAAAAATTTATGGATTTCATAGAAGAAAATTCGTCAGCAGCAGTTAGACTTTCTACAACTTAATATCTTGTGAGAAGGAAGTCGGAAAATTGCTGCAGAGAGACTTAAGTACTTAAACTATTAAGATATGTCCAGACCAAGTTTTTCCAGTCTGTTAAGTCTGGCTGCAACTGCTTAATGTACTTCATCCAAAGTCATCCAAAGATCAGCAATAGTTCAAGAAATTCTGAAATTCCCTGGATACCCATCTCATCTGAACTTGCTGCATGCCTTCCCTTTCTCCTGCCTTTAGACAGCAGATGGAGGTTTCACTTGAAATACAGTTAGAAATAAGAGCTATTAGTATCTGCAGAATAACCTCTCTTTATTGATGGTGCTAAGACATGCTCTCTCTGTTTTCTAGGAGAAGAGGTATTTTCATCTTCCACACCATAGAGGGTTTAAAGCCTGCTAGTAATATTTAGCTTTTCAATGTTTTAAGTCTGAAGAAACTCCAGTAATCACAAGCTGAAATGAGAACCATCTCATCTGAAAGCACATACACACATGATGAACTGCAAGTCTAGACCCAGATTGTCATAGCTCAGTCAGCCCAAACTATTATTTACATTAATTACTAATTACTTCAATTATTAATACAAAAAAAATATATATTTTGCTTGTGTCTAGAGACGCACATGATATCCAAATTGTCCAGATGGGCAAAGGTTTCAAATCCTTCATGTGATAATAGTACAAAATTAAGCTTAATGGACTAAATCCATCTCTGGCATAAGCCAAGAAGTTAACTGACCAGCCACCATGGCCAGATGAAAAGATGCATGAAAAGTTAGTTACTGTAAGAGCTGAAAAATAGAAACATGTACATACCACACAGGAAGCTTCGTATTGTTTCCCCAGTTTTGGTCTTAAAAATGCACTGAAGGAAGAGAGAAAAATCATTAAGAGACCCAGTACTTCAAGCGTAGATTTTGCTTAGTTATTTTTGCAATTTTTTTTTTTTTCACATCATAGGGATGGCAAAAGGTTGAGAAACTTAATGCAAAGGAAGACAAGGCCAAAACAATGTTCAGATACCTGTTGATGATATTTGACAAAATGCTGTTACCTGTTCTACAAGACAAAGTACTGATACACCAAAAGGTAGTTAGTACACCCCCAAGAAAAGTCCTGTTGCCCATGGATAAACTCTTCCATCAGACAGTTTTTCAGCCATTTTACCTCAGTGAAATGTTTTCCATATATTCTGTCTAAAATATTTTAAATGTGACTGAACTCTGCCTTGCCTCTATTTTAAACCAGAGATACATTTGCTCATTTTGTATCACATACTTTCCTCCACAACTGCTGATGTGGAAGGCTTATGATAAAATGCAGGACTATATCCTATAGGTAGGGAACATCTATCCTCTTGCCATCCTTCCCCTCCAGAATTAGATCAGAGTTAAATATATATATATATATATAAAAACCAAACCACAACAACAAAACAATAATCAGGTCACCTTATTACAGGGTGGGGGGGGTTTTCTGTTGTTGCTGTGGGGTTTTTTTTGGTTTTGTTTGGTTTTGTTTTGAGGATACAAAACCCATGGAATAAACAGATTTTGTGACTGAGGCCTTAAATTAGATCCACAACCTTCAAACCTTCCAATCTCCCTCCACAGCACCAGCAATGTTTTCTGTTTAGAATTCTGGTAAGACAGGAGACAGATGGGATTCACACGGAACATAAAGCCCCAGACACACATTCAGCCTGCCCCTCACACATCATTACTCTCCAATCCAATGAAATCAGGTGAGACTTTGACATATCTGTTTGCATGCTGACCTCTCAAAGCATAGATTACACTTCCAGAACGGCTGTTAAAATACAGATACAAGCAAAGCTGCATGTCTGGTGCGGCACTGAGAGATGCTGCTACTGGCACCAGAGCTCCAGGAGTCCTCTTAAAAGTGGGGGCAGAGGGAGGACAGGATGGAGAGGAGAGGTGCATAGACATACATACAGATGGATGTTTCAAAGTCAAAGCAGGGGGCTGACCAGGACTGCCACTAGATTAAGCTGCTTCAAATCCTTCCCTCATCCCCAATACACACAGATTGCTCTATAATGCTTTCAGAGAGAACAGCTTGTTTCACGCCTTCATGTTGCCACTGCAATAACTGCTTCCTCCCAGCCGCTGGGCAGCAGCTGGCCTGCCCCCACTCCCCACTTCCACTGCCCTGTTGCAGCTGTATCCCAAGCACCCAGGGCTCACTGCTCTCACCTGGTTTGCCTCCATAGGAAGGTCTGGATGGGCAGAGGGATGCCACGGCCGCTTTCCTGCTCCTGGCCCTCTGAGCTCTTCCTTTTCACCATGATGCTGAAGACAGCTGCTGCTGTGAGCCAGTCTTAGCAGATACTCCAGTCGGGATCTCCCACGGCTGCCTCTCTGCAACCGTAACTCCGTACCCGCTTCTCTTCATCCTCTGCAGCCCACACCCTCCCTCCTCTTACACCTCCCTCCAGCTTTGACGGTGCAAAATGGCTGCAGAAGGCAGGGAGGAAATTAGGGGAGCGAAGATGTCTGCGTCCCTCTGCTTCCTCCCTGCCTTCAGCACCTCCCTCTGTGGACAGCTCCCAGCACCGGGAGCCGCGCCGGCAGGCGGGGACAGGGGAAGGCGGGTGGCGGGGGTGGCACCGCCCCGGCCCGCCCCGCCGCCACCGGGCCTCCTGCAAAACTTCCAGCGCCCGGCAAGGGCCGAGGGGCTGCTCCTCCCACCGGCTCCGCAGCAACAGGCCTTCTGCCGCCTCTACTCCCTCCGTCGGGCGCCGGCGCGCACCGCGGGAAAGTTTCGAAGCCACGCTGCAGCGAAAGGAAGGTGCTGAGCAGCCGAGAACCGGCCGAGTGCGGAAAGTTACTCCTTCCTTCCCTCCCTCCTGCCTGCCTGCACCAAGGACACGGCCAAGTAGGCTGCTCCCTGCAAATCGGGAGGAGTCTGGCCCAGGTCCCCCACATCTGCACAGGAACGGAACCAAAGGAAGGATTTTGCAGGTGCTGGTGGTCAGGAGTTGATCAATAGTTTAGAAGACCAAGTTCTCCTCCTTCGGTCTCAAAAGGCAGGAGCCCTTGAAGTGTCTGGTACAGCACTGAGCAAGAGCAAGGCCGTTAAACAGGGAGATGCTCGGTTATCTCAAGAGTGAGGAGAGAAGGCAAGCAAGTAAAAATCACTCTCTGAAAGTGAATGTTGGTGGTAGGAGCAGGAGAAGCTTGAGGTAATTATTCCATGGGATTTTGTTACAGAGTTGAGACAAACAGAGATGGAGAGGATGATGAGAGCCAAAGCAGATTTACTTGTGTTTTAAACTAGACACCAGACTGATCTGACACTAAGATATATTTCAGTCCAGTTTGGTGGAAATACTCAGTTACTGTTAGATTAGCTCTCCTTCCATACCTAATGATATTTGAAGATAGCATACTACTACAAATAATTAGTAGACTAAAATGAAAGACCAATGTAAGTTCACACTCAATTATTTTTTCACAAAAAACCCCAAAAAATACAAAAAAACCCCAAACAAACAAACAAAAACCAAACAACAACAACAACAAAAAAAACCCACCAGTGATATTCCATTGCTTATATAAAAAGACTGCAAGTTTAAAGAGATATACACCAACAAGCCAAGGCTCTTATTTCTTCCTGTCTTTCAATCTTCCTACCTAATATTATTATGCATTTAAAAGCTTACTGAGTTAGAGGTCATTTCTTCCTGAAAGAGGAGCTGAACTGATCCACATCACCTATTCCTTCCTTACGGATACTCTGAGAAACAGGTTTGCTGAAAACAGTGTCACAATTTTGATAATTTACATTTACAGCCACTTGGGACAGTTTTTTCTGGTACCTAACCCAATACTTGCTTGCAGTGACTTAGGCTGGTCTTGATCTCCACTCACAGAGAACAGGACCCTATGTTGTCTACATTTTGATAAAATCCCCTCTTGCACAAAAAGAGTATCAAGACAGTTAATTAGAAGGTAATCTGTTAAATCAATTCTAGACAATATATTTACAACCAAAAAGTTTTAAATAATTGAAATCACTAATCTACCTGAGTACTGAAACGCTAAACTAGTTGGGTTTGTCTATCTTGTTTGGGTGGGTTTTTTTGCTAGCAGTAACTTTCTGCTGGTGCACAGAAGTAAGGCCTTTTTATTCACAGGATTACCTTGCTCATACAGGAAAGTGTTTAGTTACTCTTTTTTCTCCCTTCAGTAAAGTAAGCTCAGAAAGGAAAAAAAAAAAAAAGAAAAATCTAAAATCTTATGACAACTAACTACAGAGAGAAGATGGTTAAAACAATTTACTTCTAAACTCAAGCTATTTATCAAAGAAGTTTCTCTACACGACATACCTGAAATGGATCCAGGACTTTTGTACATAAAGTCTTCTTGTTTGGAAAGCAAATTTGAGTTTTAATTCCTGCTGGCATGCCTCTTTACAGTCAGAAGTGAAACACAACACAGGAGGAGTGATTAACTTGTTTTTAAATAATTGCTTCTTCCAGTCATGGAACGTGTCATTAAATTACTGAATATAGCATCACCTCAGTTAACAACAAATTCAAAGTCTAATTTTATCGGAGTTTTAGTAATTATCAAGCAGGAGAGTCACCCTTCTTCCAAGAAAAGTATGAGGATTAACCAAAGTTTTAATGCTATTTGCAATTAAAGAAATGAAATTAACTTTTCTGTTAAAACCTCACAAGTGCAAGGTGTCTTCCTCACGGACATTCACAATATGAGTAACTAGAACTCATAGCTTCACCAGAGATAAGAGGATTGTTAACCCTCGGCCAGGGATGAGGGCTGCAGGCTAGGGATGGTTCATGTCGATGTTATGTTAAGTGTTGCATAGTCTTACCCTCAAGATTAGTGTCATCAGGCATTTTGGTTATAATATTGAACTGGTTTGAGTTTAAGACACTTGCATTCTCTCAGTTGCTGGTAAGCACAGTTCAGATCTGCTTGGTTTTGGGATTTTGTTTGTTGTTGTTTGCTTTTGTTTAAATTGGTATCTCTCCTACTCCTGCGTTCAAGAAGCAGTCACTTTAAATAGCTTCCAGTTTACTGTTCTAAGCCTAAATTTATCATTCCTATGCTTTGCTACTCTACAAGAAGCACAAGATCAAAAAAGAGCACTGTAGCTTCCTCACAGCCTGCAGCTGAAATCTATGAATTCTCCTGATTGACAGGGACACCAGTGACACTTGGTGCAGTCAGGCCAGGACAGCTGCTTAGGGGTAAACAGACCAGGATGAAAACATGAATGCAAAGCTCCACAATACCCCCAAGGAAATCAGTGTAATTCATTGGTTTCAAACCTACCCAGGTAAACATCACTGCTGTCGCTCGACAGAGGCAGCCCTAGGGAGCAGAGTTTAGAAGTTCACTAGCAGCATTTCACTGACCCTCCGAAGGGAACCCCAACATCCTCTCTTCCTCTATCCAGTCAGAAGAGCTGGAGTGGAGCACACACAAGGCAAGGGCACGCTAGTTCTATGTCTGTCAGTATTAACCATCACTCAGAAAGCAGGATGACAATATCTGAGTACCTCTACCTGGCTTTCTGTTACATTCTTGAAGGACTCTTTCGGAGAAACAAATAGTTTTGAAGTACAGTATTATTTTTCTTTTTCTTTGTGCATAGCCAGCACTTGACCTGTCACACAGCTATTTGCAACTGGAGTTCAGGTAGCCCAACAGACACTGAGGAAACTGCACAGCTAATACTTTATAGTAATCAAAAAGGTAACTGTAAATTGCAGTTCTAGTTAAATGTGCCATTTTGAGTCCAGAATAGTGCTCTCCAACAACATGCAGCCATAAAAGACACCTAAATCCCTCTGTACGGAGGTTTGAAGTTACAGAACTTTCCGTGCAAAACAAATCAGAGGGCAAAGAACAATAGATGGAATTGTCCTGGAGTCAAAAAGGTGCAGATTCTCCAGTCCAGCCAGCCTGAAACCAGCACTAAACCCAGAAGGTGGCAAAGTTTGTTTATATTAATTTGACAGTGGATGGAAATTGGTTTTGGTTTTGCTTTGTTTTAGAGACAACATGCATGCTCACCACAAAGGGCACATAAAGCAGAAGGGGTCTATACCTATGGAAGGGAAACAGCTTTTAACTTGGGAATTGCATGTGTAAGAAAAAAAGAAAAAAAAAAAAAAAAAAAAAAAAAAAAAGGAATTTTTAAAACCTGGAAAAACCCACTTATTTCTATATTAAAATTCTTCTTTCAGCAAGGGCTTTCCGTTTTAAAACAAGTTTTTTTC
>JANHGN010016277.1:0-11880 GCA_024605025.1 Megaceryle maxima
CTCTCTCTCTCTTTCTCTCTTTCTCTCTTTCTCTCTTTCTCTCTTTCTCTCTTTCAGTCTCTCTTTCAGTCTCTCTTTCTCTCTTTCTCTCTTTCTCTCTTTCCTTCTCTCTCTCTCTCTGGCTATGTAATTTGTTGCGCCTGAGATTTTGCTCCAGGTCAAAATGCACCTACATGGGTTTTAATGGATTTTTTGCAATATTTTCAACTTGAGGTTTCTTTTATTTTAACCACTCCTTGTCTTTTAAGCCAAAAGAGGTAGCAAATGACATTGATCACAACACACCTGAAACAAGAGCTTGCTGTGACTGATTTAATGTTGTCTGGGCTTTTCCAAATGCTGCTTTGAGGTTCCCATTTAGCAGGGTCCTGGAGCATACAATTTAATTGGGTGCTCCAAGTCAGATGTGCACTTACAAGCATGGCTGAATCAGGAACTAAATGATAATAATTATTATCATCATTATTATCAGCTCTGGAGCTCTGACATGAGTAGTCAGGGCTGCGGTGTGCCCAGCACTGGCAGAGGCAGAGGGTGGAGAGAAAGTCCTGGAGCCTCTGGCAAGGCAAGAGTTGCTGGATGGAGAAGGGCAACCACAAAGTAGAGCATCTCAGTGGTGGTGGGCTGTGGTCCCCTTGAACTAACAGGTGGAAATACTGACTGTTGACCAAACCTTGGTGTTGCTTGGCCATAGCCCAGAAGAAAACCGTACTGCATTTCCTAAAAACACTGTTCCTTGGTATTTTTTAACCCAGAGAAGCATGCTTACAGCACAGCCCCACCAAGACGGTTGCAGGAAGCCATATGCAGCACCATGAACGGCAACCTTGAGGCCATGACATTTTCATCAAGGCAGCTCATGGACATGTCACTGGACAGCCAGTGTCCTTCTCCATCTGTCCACTGCAGCAATGTTGCACGCACAGCCCAAGCACTGTAATTACTCGATAAATAACAATGTTAAAGAGATAATGGCACCCAAACCATTCAGTTGGATCTTTAATTTCCAGCATTAGTTGGGTGGGGGAGAAAATCCAGTATGTTAATTTAAAATTTTGGGTATAAATCAAATTAAATGTACAAAATGCCTTGTAGGGTCAAAGCACAGTGGACCCACCCTTACAGATTTGACTACAAAAATGTGTTTCATTTGCCTTGAATCATTTGAGAGTGAGGAGGGCGAAATTGGGTCAAATGGTGAATCAGACACATGTTGCTGTCACAATTACCCCCTCCCCCCAGACTAACCCCTGGTGGGGGGCGGATTGATGGCCCCATGCAAGGGGCAGGGGGAACTTGTCCCTTCTGGAGGACTCCCTCTCACTGCCAGCCTCACCCCAGTTGATAAAGCACCTAGAAGGGAGTGGGAAAAGGGTGCCTGGGGACAAGGACCTGAGTGTAGGGAGCAAGGGAAGGAGCTGGGCTTGAGAAGAGCAGAGGGAGAGATGCCCGTTAAAGGAGGTGTAAGCAAAGGCTCATGTCCATTGCTCAGGGGATGACAACTTGGTTTTATCTGTGAATGGGGAATATTTTATCTGTGACCCCAGTGAGCTGTGTCCTTTCTTCTTGCCTGGGCTACTTTTCACCATGGTCAGTGCTATGTGACTGCAGAAGCAGGCGTGTGCCTGAATGCTGAGGAACACGGCCTGGGCAGGGACAAGGGTTTGATTGTACAGCCAGGTAGAGCTGAATGCTGCCAAAAGTCACAGTCCCTCAGCAGTGCCACAGCAATGTCTTTGAGTTGGGTCATCAGCACAGAGTCCAGAAAAGGGACCTTCACTCTCAGTCCCTGGTGGACTCTTGCCCCAGTCATCACCCCTCCTGCACACCATTGCAGGGACACCAGCAGGTACACCTGCAGGAGCTGTGCTGGGGATAATCTGCCCACCAAGCTGAGAACAGCTACCCAGTCCCCTTTTTCTGATGATTTCACATGATTCTGAGCCAAACCAGGTTAGTGGAGATGATACCCTGGTTGTTGCAGGAGCCCAGCAATGCAACAGTGCAGCCCTTGGTCTCTGGCTCCTAGCAGAATTCAGACAGAGGAATTTATGCAAGTTTACCGACCATGCAAGAGAGGCCACAGATTCATATCCTTGGGAAGATGAATCTTCATCTTCTGGGGTCTGCAGTGTGCCTGAAACACCAGGGCTGGGACATCTGAGCTGCTTCAAGTCACCCAAACACCTGGCTGACATGCCCTCATCTGGTGAACCCCCATGCTGCTCCCAGAGGTCTTTTAGGAGAGACAAAGAGGAGGCTGAGTGTCAAAACATTTCCCAGTCCTCTGCAAGAGGCATCCCTGCAAGGTGCGACACCCCTTCCTTGAAATGCTCCACATATCCCTGAGAGAGGTGGGATGGTGAGCATGGAGCCCACGCTAGCAGCCAGAAATGTGTGTCATGATGCCACCAGGAGCCCCAAGATCACATCCTAGCCATGTTACAGGGAGAAGGTTCACAGAAGGAAGACACTTGCAGCCAAGGCAAGATAAGAACAAGAGAAGGTATCTCCTCCACAGCCTCTCCCAACTTGCTGCCTCCCTGGATTATCTGGTGGATGTTCAGCATGCTGTAGTCTCTTCCCAGAAGGATCACAGGGATCTGGGATGATCATAGCTTGAAAGCCTACAGAAGAGACAGAGGAAAGATCTGAAAGAAACCTCCTCTGAAAGAACCCTCTTCCTGAGGTATATGCTGTTTCCAGAACAAACTTTCCTTCCACCTGGATGCCTGCCCTTATCCTCGCAGCTCAGCATCTGCCTGTGAAGAGCTGAGGTGTTTTTGGGGGATGTTCCTCTCCACCCCGCTCCGTGCCCCATCGCACACCTGCAGCACCAGGGGTGAGTCAGCTGGGTTTCAGCAGCCTCCTGCACGCACACATTGTGCATTGCTGGAAGGGTTGTCGTTGCCCCCGAGAGCAGGTTCTCACCCAAAGTGTGGCATATCCAGTGCCAATATTTGGGTGAATACTGGCCCACGGTCCCCCAGATGTCACGGGGATGTGAACATTGCAGGGGGTGGCACAGGCTGCACAGGTCATGCCTGTGCAACTCCCCCCTGTGCTGCCAGCTGTGAGGCCAAGCCCAACCACCAGAAAGCTCTGCTTCCAAAATGAGCTTTGGCAGCTCCTCTGGTTAGATGAGGAACCACTTCACCACAGTGGATGGAGCCAGTGTGGCTCCATTCCAGCATTATCTCGGAAGGAGAGAGCAGCAGCTCCAGTTTGGAGGGTGATCTGCTTTCCTTGGCTGAGCGGGGAAGGAGGGATGGAGAAGGTGCCAGCCAGGAGAAGATGGCTCCCCAGGCTGTGGCAGAACCTGCCCTGCCTGTGCTTCCCCACTGGCTTTCAAAGCACCCCACCAGGCTGACTCACTGGGCTCCCGTCTCCCTGCCTCCCACGGCCCCTGCCACTCCCAGCGTCTCCTTGTCTTTCTCCACCGATACCTCTGCTTCCTTCCCACTCCCCTCCGCCGGCTCGGCGCTGTCTCTCTGGCCACCCACTCGCTGTGGCTCCAATCCCTCGGGGCACCTGGCGTCACCCCAGGTTGCCTGGTTGCTCCCTGACAAGCTTCTGAGTCCCGCTCCCCATCAGACAGAACCTAGCTGCCCCCAGAAAGTCCATGCCACATGTTGGACTCCAGCAGCATCCCTCAAGCATCCTCCTTGGTGGTATGCATGGCCCTGAGGCCTGGGGAAAGAAGCTGCTGGAGGACCCATGCCCACCCATGTAGTCCAGCACTGCGCTGGGAGGATGGGGTGACCCTCTTGGAGAGGTGTCCACTCTCACAAAGTGGTCAGCAGAGCCCTGAGTTTGCAGACTGATGTAGAAACACAACTGAGTGAGAATCTGTCTGGGGAGGCTTTCTGAAGCCCCTTCCCCAGCTTTGCCTGAACTGCCTAACATTGTTGTTGTTGTTGTTGCTTGTTTTCCTGTGATCCTACAGTGTTTCCTCCCTGGGAACTTTGGTGCATTCCTACCAAGCCTGATAGAAGTTGCAAAGTTAGTGGAATCACAGGAGTTTCCTGCAAATCTGTAGCTAAATAGAGGACAGAAAGCTACTCCCTCTTCACACTCCGTCATGTGCTTAAAAATACACTATGCACACAACCCCATTTACTGCTCAAATGAAGCGGGGAGGCTACTGCAGGTGATATGCTGAAACCATGCATTTTTTATTCTCAAGAGAGATGATTTCCCTCCCCATGTTATCCTCAACTCTCAGCATCACCACATCTTCATGTTCCTATGTTGCTGCTCAGGGTGACTCATACAAATGGGAGGCATCACCCCAGAAAAGACACATTTTTCCATGCCATCAGGATGCACTTCACGTCAGGATCTGCTGCTTTTGTGGGACACTGCTGTCAGGACACATGACATGTTGGGATGTGCTGCTGTTGGGATGTCCTGCTGTTGAGATGCACTGTTGTTACAATGCGGGGTGCTCTTGCTCATGGAGACTGACAGTTCAAGCAAGGAGTGTGAAGCCCAGCTGCTGGGCAAGGCCAGCCTGTCCCGTTAGCTGACTGGGACCACAACCTTTTATCTGCGGTTGGGGAGCTGGCATTTGCCCATCTCACTTGGGAAAGCTCTCCCCAAAAGGCAGGCATCAGCTGATGCTGGTGGAAAAAAAGCTAGATGAACCACAACTGGGGTCTGACCCAGCCAGTCCCTTCCCAGTTTCCTAAAAATAACGAGAGTGCTTTCAAAATGCCTTTAAAATGCCTGTTTCCCACAGCTGGCATAGGCTGATAAGCCACCACACCACGTGGGGGGCTGCAGGGGGCTGTGCTTCACCCCTCCTGCAGGCCCTGCCAGCTCTGCCATCCCCATCCAAGCTCAGACCTCAGTGGTAGAAAATCCCCCATTCCCTTTCCGAGGACAAACGGCACCTCTGGGGCCCCCAAGGCTTCCTCATTCCTGCCAGATGACTGCCACCATAAATCCCATTGTATGCGTATGGAGTTCATACATTTCTTTACCATTTCAAAAACCTCTGAGAGGGGCCGGCTAGGCAGTAGGTGCTGCCCCTGTCATCCCTCTCCTTTCTGAGGGCACTGGGAAGATTAATAGCATGATGGACCAGTGATAAGGGCATAAAGGGTGGGTGAGGAGCTGAAGGAAGGAATAACTGTCTCAGGCTGGGTGCTCAGGGATGGTCCCACCACTGCCACCCCTGGCCAAGCACCCTTGCAGTACAGGTCCCTGGGGGTTTTGGCAGCAGTAGAAAGAGAAGATGAGGTCCTCTCAGCTCCTCTTCCAAAATGAGGACCACCAGGACAGCCTTGACCATTGTCACTGTGGATTCCAGCCTGAGCACAAGTCTGCTCCAAGCTGGGCCAGAGGACAGGTTGGGGTGGCCCAATCCCTGTTCAAACACTGCCGCATTAAAGGTGGACTTTTCCCACTCTCCATCCTGGTGCCACCGGTGCACAGGGAGGTCTGTCTCCCAGCGGGGACCCAGTGCAGCTGCTGGAGAGTTCCTGCCTGTCCCACCTGTGCTAAGGCAGAGCATATGCTTCAACATGCCCAGGATGAGTTAATCATCAGGACACGCACCCGCTGCCTACAAAATTGCCCAGGGAGCTCAGCAGTGCCGCTTCCAGCCAGGCTCCTTTCCCTACAGCTATGGTTTGACAACCGGAGGGGGCTCAATGCTGGCTGCAGCACCCATGGGTGCCTCTGGCCCCTCCCCACCCATCCAGCTGAGGCCAAACCTCAATGTTAGCCCTCCTTTCCTTGATCCCTGCATGGTTGCACTGCTGCAGCCCAAGAGCCCTCCAACTCCTGGGGGAGCTCCAGAGGGGGTGAGAGGTGTGAAGTGCAGCAACACGTACCCTGAAGGGCTCACCCCACTTTAGGGGCTGGGGACCCCCACACCTCACTGCTTGCAGCAGCGCTGGGGCAGGGTTACCTTTGCTGCAGGGTGATTGCTTACTGAGCTACTCCACCAATGTTTGGGGTTTGTGTTGTGGTTTTTTTTTCACAGGAGTTTTTATCTCCTGCTGCCTTTTACATTTGCTGTGAAAAAAAGAAAAAAACCCCCAACAAACAAACAAAAAACAAAACAAAACAAAAACCAAAAAAACCCCAAACCAAAATAAAACCCCAAACAAACCAACCCAAAAAAATAAAAAAAACCCCAGACAACCAACCCTACACCCGTAAGTGTCTCTGCCCTCAACTCCCAGCAGTGCTGCCGCAATCCCTGCCTCCCTCCATCCACGGGCAAGGGTCTGTGTGATTGCCACCAATATAATTATAAAGTGCTGGGTTTACATCCTCCCCTTACTGCTGCATGGGTAGACTTTGCCCTCTGTCTGCATTTCAACTGCCCATCCCCTCACCGGGGAAGTGCGTGCAGGAGGGAGCCAGGGTGCAGCTCCCCAGCTCAGATACCCACTGCAGCACCCTGAAACGAAGGACATGGATGTGCTGTGCTGTGGGAAAAGTAGGGCAAGATGTGAGCATCCAGACCACCCTCCTCACTTCCACCCCATCTCAGGGATGCCAGCAAAAGAGCCCGAAGTGGCTGGAAACACAAGGAGCCCCTCGGCACTCTCCAGGCAGGGCGAAATGAGGCCGCGGTGGGGCGAACAGCGGCGTCGGAGCCCACACCTTAGTTTATTTACCTGGAGGTGACCCGCTGGTGCGGCCGCCCCTGGGGCTGGCTGGCTAACGTGTAACCACACGTCGCCCAGCTATAAAACCAGCAGGGCTCGCGTAGCGGCTGCCCCATGTTTCTGCCATCCCTGCGGGATGGAGGAAGTGCACGGGGAAATCAAAATCAAAAGTAACTGTTTGCAGGTTGCCCTGCAAGGTGAAGGAGGGTTCCATGCTCCCTTGCTCGCAAGGGAGTAAAAGAAGGGTTCCTCCCCTAGTTTTCTTTTGCCGCCATCCTTAAATCTCAGGATGATCTGACTTGCTTCTCTCCAGCTCCCTGGGAAGATATGTCAGGGCCATGGGGTTTGTCCTCATGGGAGGAGCAACAAAATTCCTCCAAATTGCTGGTGAGAGCAGGTCACAGACTCAGGGACGCCCCAGACAAATGCTGGGGGGGTGAGCTCGGGTGGTTTTCACTTCATTGATGCCCATCGGAAAATACAACTCGCCCAAGCTTGGCATATTTCCACCTGCCTGGAGAGGAGGTTGACTTGGTCAAAGGAAGCATTTTGAATACGGACATTTAATTAATTTACATTATCTTTTGAATTTCTGTGCACAGAGAAGACCCCAGTAACCCTACGTCTTAATTACAGAGGACAAACACCAGAACTTTAAATCATTTCAGTTTTTAACTCTGCATTTTTCAAGCTTTTGAATACCAACAACACAACCTCCACCCCCCCCCCCCCCCAAAATTCCTATAAAAAAATTTCCCGCGGGGCCGGGGGGGGGGGGGATTCCACCTAACAATCAATGCTTGCAACAAGGTCTGCCACTGTTGGGGGTGGGAATAATTCTATTTCTCCAAGTGGAAAAGGCATCACGGTGAGGAAAAAGTGCCTACGACATAGCAATTATATTTTTTGATGCTATTATTAGTGCTGCCATAAGAAAAAAAAAATAGTGTTAATAACAGGAGGCACAGCACGCTCGCTGCGTGCTCGACTCCATGTGTATCCCAGACCTGTGGCTGACGGCGTGCAGGCACACGCACGCACACCGGCGCTTGCCAGCTGCATGCCCAGAACCCCATGGCCAAGCGTGTGAGATTGGGGTGGCCAGGCACCAGCGCAGCTCAGGGCTCGCCTGGACTCTCTGAGGCAGATTCCTCATGGCAGTGCCAGCAACCTCCTCCAGCGGCTTCACGGAGCAGAGGGGAACTCAGGTTGGGTTTGGGGTTTGGTTTTTTTTTTTTTTTTCTTTTGGTTGTCTTTCCAGTTGAGGTAGCTGAGCCATCACACTGTGGTGGAGTGCTCCAGGTGTGTGAGCACACACCTGAATGTGCACACCCAGCCGGCAGGGAGGAAGAGCTGGCTCTGCAAAGAGGGAAGGACAGCTAGTGCACCAAAAGCCCTGGGAAAACCCCTGGAAGCTTTGTGAAAACACACCTTTGTGTGGCTGTTTGTTTGTTTGTTTGTTTGTTTGCTTTATATTATTTGTTTGTTTGCAGTTTGATAAGAGAGATGGTTCCCCATGATCCACAGGAGAAATGGAAGGGGAGAGGGGCTGTAGTTCAGGCCATGAACTTGGAAACAGTCTCAGTTCAAACTTTATTTCCATCCCCTTCCATATATTGGTTTTCCATAATTTAAGCTTTTCCTTAGACTTCGGTGCTGCTGCTGTCCCACTAAGGCAAGCCTTGATGATGGAGAGCCCTGTTTTTTCTGGATTCTATGGTGGCTAATATAGAATTGAGCTGACACTGCCACCCCTTCCCTTCATGAGATGCTCCCCTGCTCAGCATAACCACCCATTACACAGAGCTGAGCCAGAACTCCTCTGTGCCTGTCAAAATGGTTGGAATGGGCAAATAAACGTGGAAATCTTACTGAGATGTGAACTGCAGTGTAGCCTTACCAGGGAGGCTGGCAGACACCCATGTATGAGCATGGAGGGGAAGGAGGGGGCAGATGAGGCACAGAGGTTGCACAAGTTTCATTTTCTTTGGAAACTGGGATGAAAATGCCCCCTAAGCATTGACTTCAGACATGTTACCCAAGATCACCATAAAGATGTGAGCTGTTTGCCCAGGGGAAAAAATGGCCTCCAGCTTTTCACAGTCTCCCTCACTTGTGAATCAACCCTTTCCTGACTGGTGCTCAACCTCATCTCCCCAAGATGACGTGTGTTGCTATGCCCCAGCCAGCAAAGGAGGAACTAAGGCACAGGGAAGACGTCATCAAAGAAAGGTAGAGGCATAACACACCAGGGACCAACTGTTGGCAGTTGGTGCAGTTGAGGAAACGTCACGTGGAGAGCAACCAGCAGAGGCAAATAGGTCCTCCTGAGTCACATTTCACTTGGCACAAGCTCACTCTCTGCCTCAGTCTCTGAGAGCATCAAACATGAGGCTTGTCTCCCTGCAGGTTGCTTTGCCAGTCACACATACTCCATTGGCCCCATGAGATGCCTCTGCCCAAGCCTGAGGCAGTCAAGGCTGTGTTTGTTGGGTAGGAACTCTAAAATCTCCTTCTCTCTTGGCCTGCCAACCTCCAGTTAAAAAAGCTTTCCCCAGAGGTATCACCGCTGGATGCTCCTACCTCTATCACCCACCACCCCCGCTGCCCTGCCTCTGCAGCACACCTCTGGCTGGGCTTACCCAACCTGGCTGGAAAAGTCTCAGAAAAAGAAAAATGGGATTTTCTACATTGTTGCTGCTGCAAGACTTTAAGCCTGAACCAGCTGCTAGTCTGGTCTATGGCTGGGCTTTCCAGAAGGTTGCCTCCTGAACAAGCTTGCTTCAAGCATAGCAAGAGGGCAACCACCCAAAGCAGAAGAGCAGGCCAGGGCAGGGAAGGTGAACACTTCATCACAATGGAGCACTTGGGAGGGGAGGGAGGAGAGCAGGAACACCTCAACTACCACGGGAGAAACTGAGGCTGTGAAAGCACAGCCTGAACATTCCCTGCCCAGGGTTTTAGCCCCTCACGTAATTAATGCCAGGTTGGGGAGAGGCGCCCGGCTGCCAGCCTGGCTGAGCTGCGCCTTTCCAGGGTGCCAAGGGTGCTGTGCTGGCTCACATCCGCCGGGCATCTGGCTCGACCCTGTACTTGGCACTCCAGTGGCCTTGGACACGTTACAAGCGCTTATGTCTTAATAACAGTAAACACACCGATGTGAGCAAAACTACTACATTCAATTGAAATATTATCATTCCCACTAATTTGGCCTTTCATTTTAATCACATTCATTCAGTAGACAGATGAAAAAGATTATAACGAGGAGGGGTTGACTTCGCACATTTGGGTTTGCTCTTCCACTCTGGACAGGGCTGGGGATGCAACCCTGCCCTGCCCTGCCCTCGCGGCAAGGGCTCCGTAACGCTTCTGAGCTCCACCTGAGCCCAGTTTTGAGACAGGGACTGTGGAACCTGCTGAGGTTGAGATTCCTTGTGCCTCACCATCCTGCCTGGCAGCAAGATGTGACAGATGCTAGGAGAAAAAAGTACGGGAAGGAGCCATGAAGAAGCCTACACCATTCACAATAAACCTCCCACCTTCCCGTTCATTTGTGGTTTAAGGAGTTTAGAGACAAGAGCAGCATCCAGACATCAAGGGCATGCCAGGAATGTGTACAATACCAGGGGCAACGACTTCCACAACTCACTTGCACATCATTTTCTTTTTGCTTGGTTTAAGCTCGCTACCCATACACCCACTGGTTACCCCTGGACTGTGGGAAGCGGTGAGCGCTTGTTCTCTGACCTCCTTCAGGGTTTTATAGATCTCACGATATATCCCATGTCCCCTGCCAGATGTTCGATACATTCATTAGGAATCACTGTTCTGCACCACTGATGTGCTCATCTGGGTGGTACTGCAGCAGATAGTGACTGCTGACAAGTCCCCTGCTTTTTGAGATTGTGACCTGAGCCTTTCTGCTCCACAGCAGCCAGAGGGAAGTACACGTTCAAGTGCTACAGGGTGAAAATGCCCTGAAAGGCTGCAGTTCTCCAGCTGAAGCCTGAAGCACATTTGAGCATGGTGGATCAAAGTCATTCATGATAGCCATCTGTTGCCCTCACACAGGAGCACTGGGAACATATTTTTTTCTCTGTAAAGCACTCAGATACTCTAGTGAGGAGGTGCCAGGGAAAAGCCCCCAGGGAGAGGAATAACGCTGAATTCAGGAACTGCGAAACACTAGGCCTAGGGCCACACACTGAACAATGAGAAGAAACCAAACAATTGAAAAGCTGCTTTCTCCAGTTGCTTGTCCTATGTAATTTGGGTTTTCTGGGCAAGCAAAGTGCAGAACTGGAGGTCTTCACACAATAAAATCAAAACTCCTCCTTGAACTCCGAAGAAATCTCCTTTTGTTTGTTTTTCAGAGCTGCAACCGCAGTACAAATGCAAGCGCACGCCGGCAGGAAGCTCCAGAAAACAACCCCTCTGGAAAGGCACCGGACCAGCTGGCCGGCCACCCTCCCACGGGGGGCTCTCCCCAGTAGCAACGTCGATGGGGCGAAGGCCCTTTTTTCAGCCGCCCACGTCGGCGCTTCTGGTCAGGAGAATGGAAGTGCCCTGTCACGGCCGGGTGAAGGCCTTGCTGCAGAAGCTAAACCCGCAGCGCCGGAGGACCGGTCAGTGGAGGTTAGGCGAGGCGAGCACTGGCTGCAGGACGCTGTCTCTCCGCCAACTCGCCGCCTCTGGGCCCTCAGGCGCAAGGCCGCAGCCTGCTTCCCTTCGAGGGCCCGGGGCTGGCCCATCAAGCACGAGGGTGCCCCAAATCCAGGCAGGAAAGGCGGGAACCCCTCGAGCCGCTCACACCTGCGGGGCGGGCAGCAGAGGTACCCGCTTACAGCCACCTGCCCCCTTCCTCCGCCCCGGGGCGCGGCTCCGGCCTTCCCCGCCCTCCCTGCGGCGGACAGAGTGCGGCTCGGCTCAGCCCAGCCCCGCATCGGCGTTCTATTGCTCTGGCCTGGCTGGACGCGCTCGGCGCGCCGCTGGGGGCGGGGCGCGCCTCCTCTACCTCCTCTGCCCCCCTCCCGCTCGTCCGGCCCTTCCCCCCGCTGCGCGCAGGCGGCTCCGCCACGATCCGCCCGCCCCGCCGGCGGCGATGTCGAGGAGCTCCCGGGCGGTGCTGGCCGTCTCCGCGCTGCTCTCCGCCGCCACCGTGGTGGCCGTGCACGTCCAGCAGCGTCGGGAGCGAGAGGTGAGTGACCCGCCAAGGGGGGCGGGGGACAAGGAGGGAGGGGGGTAGAGAGGGAGG
>JANHGN010016280.1:0-10971 GCA_024605025.1 Megaceryle maxima
CGTCTCTCAAAACAACCACCAAAAGGATAATAAAAAAAAAAAAAAACCCAATGAGGGGAAAACCAAATCTACCCCTCTCTGCTCCCCCCCCCCCCCCCCCAACTATTCCACCTCTAATTCAGCCTGCATCAATATTCCAGATCAAGTTTTTCTAGCAGTGCTAGGGAATTAGACATCTCATTTTTTTCACAGACCTTAAAAGCTGCAGTAAAACTGGCTACATAAGACATTCAGTTCTAAAGCTGACAGCCATCAGACACAGTTTGTGAATTTTCAGAAGGAAAACCTCCCTCTTTCCCTTCACTTCTCTCTCGCTGCTGTGAGAAGGTTCATCCATTACTCCCTGGCCTTTTCTGAGGCTGCATTTTCTTCATAAACAACTATATAATACTCCTACCCTCC
The DNA here is from genome assembly GCA_024605025.1 of Megaceryle maxima. Lineage (NCBI taxonomy): Eukaryota > Metazoa > Chordata > Aves > Coraciiformes > Cerylidae > Megaceryle > Megaceryle maxima. The sequence goes on from JANHGN010016280.1 coordinate 403, forward strand.
TTTGTGCAGCAACAATAGCATGGGAAAAAAAATACTACAGGACTAGTAGTGCTGTTAATTTTACCACTGGACAACAGTAAAATTCTAAAGACCCATTGGTATTAGTCTGAAGCTGTGGGACAGGAGGGAAGCAAACATTAGCAAAAGACCTAGAGCAATCTGTTGGCAAAATCAGCAAAGGAGGCAACACTACTCAATAGCATGCAGCCCATACAAGCACAAGGAGGATCAAGACAGTCAATTCAAATTGAAAATTCAGTCCTACTGAATTCAGTTGATGGCCATGCATCTCTCATGTGCCTCTGAAAGTTTCCTAGTGACACATTAGGGAATGGATTTTTGATTTCCAAGATTTGAGGGATAAGTTACTAATGACCAGAAAGTATTTCCTCAGAAAGTACTGGAGAGGGAGATGACATCAGAATCAGCTCTTAACACATCCAAGGAATAGTTAAAAAGAAAGAATATATACTTTCTTATGGTTAAAAGTAAACCACAAAGATAAAAAAAATATATTTTTCATACACAAATTAGTGAGTTTTCCTTGTTCCACACTCTAAGATTGATACAGCATGAAGCATTCATACTTTTGGCACAAAATTTGCTTGTAAGACTTCTGTAATCCAAAAAGTAATGGGGAAAAACACTTAAGCTTGCAAAGCAAGCAAATAAAAACTTCATGAAGGTCATATTTTACTTTGAGGTTTACCGAGAACGTACATGTCATATGCATGCCTTACAAGTCAATTCTGCAGAAGAGGTGGCAGGGAACAGCTACTGAAGCCCTGCCTCAGGCAGCAGCAGCACTAGTAGCCAAACTATCTCTGCAGAAGCAAAATAGCATAACTAAACAAGAAGCCGGTTCAAGAACATTATGTGCATCGTGACATTAGCTTGGAGGAGGATAAAAAGCAGCAGATAAGAGAAGGGTTTTTCACAGCAGAACAAATAGCCATTCAGAGCTCCACTTGAAATATTGTGGAAGCATTTCCTTCTTTAGCTTCTGTGTAGTTTTCTTAAGCATCAGTTATCTTTCCAGAATATGGAATAAAGTAATGCCACAGAAGAAAATGAAACCACATTGTGAAACTGATTATTTCCTTTCAACTTTTCTAATGTGTCAAAAGTACAAATAAGTTATTCAAACTTCCTAAGCAGATAGATGTTCTTATTAAATTCCCCATTCACAGCACCAGTCAAAAGCATGAATAATCACTTTCACCATAAACCTCAGACAGAGACAAGTGACAGTGGTGTAAGACTGATCATTTCCAAAATGGGTATCTATAGCATATGTATGAACATTCTTAGCATTCCTCATTGAACATGCACGCAATGCATAAACCAGACATTTCCTTTCCCGGTGTTACTTGATTATGGATGCTTCCAGAACAACAGAAAACAAAAACACAAACAACACGCCCCCCCCCCCCCGAACCCAAAGTCACAAAACAATATTTAAATATTCACGCAAAAGAAAACAGAGCCAACACAATCATGCCAAACAGACCAGTGTAATCTAAATAATTTTTCACAACAGAAAAACTACAATCTCTTAATCAGACATTTCACAAGGAGACTTCAGAGCCCATTCACAAAATATTTATAAATCTTGTCTTCAGTAAAAAGTATGTTAATAAATCCGCACAACACAGTCCTCCTCAGGCAGTGACCCCCTACCACATATTATCATACACTTATCACTAGGCGAGGTCCTGCACTTTCTGATGGCTAAATAACCTCTTAGTTCTCCCTTTGCTGTTGGACAGATACTCTCGGACACTACAGAGATACCCATTCCCCCACTGGAGCCACAGCAGTTCCTACACTCTGCACCTGCAATACTCCACGTTCAGGATTTCTATTACCACAACATATTTCAAAAATCTCACGAATCATCTACACAGCCTCAGCACACACAGCATGAGTCTCCAGGATCTGCAAGCAGTACAGCCACTAACTTATAACACATCTCTTAACCCACCCATTTTCCATCTACATCCAGCATGCCCATACACTGCCTGTATACAGTGACTGAAAACAGGTAAGACAAAAAATCTCTTTCATGACAAAAGTCATAAATGGTGAAATCACAACTGTATCCAAACTACAGGCCACAGTTCCATGTCCCTTCTTTAAGGTGATATATGTAAGAAAAACTTCTTAAGAATGTAATGTATATCCATAGATCATAACCTTTGCCTTTAGTTGGTTTCTTAGTGGGTGTGTCAGCCGAAACAGTTATTTCAATATTATCTGGATCGCCTCCTTCTTCTTCAATAGCCTAAATGAAAAAAAACAAAACAAAACAACACGTTTTTAAATGTGCTTCAGTGGGAAGCTAGGCAATTTGACTTCAGCACAAATCAGTGAGCCAAATAACTTCTTTTTTTCCCACCTCAAAAATATTTTCTAAAACACTTCTGGTTAAACCTTTCGCTTAAAGCTGGAGAAGACAAGAGGGAACACTAATGATAACGGCAGGACTTTAAGATAAAATGACATTTTCAAAGTACAGCTTATCAAGGATCGGCACATTTTTCTTTGGAAATACAACACTAGAAGGACACTACGACATCCACGATGACATTAAGGGCAGCACAACAAGAAGAGAGAAGCAATGAAACCCTAAAGCAACAAACAGCCCCAAGGCTCGCCCCGGCGGCCGTCCGACTTGCTCCGGCGCCCAGGGCGGCGGGAGGGCCGCAAGGCCGCGGGGCGAGCTCTGCTGGCCGGCGCGGACTCCGCCAGCCAGGACACCACGCCCGGCCCGGCCGCCGTCCCGGAGAGACGTGCCACCCTGTCAGGACCACGCGCCGCCGCCAAGGCTACCCGCTCACGACAGACCCTCATCCCTCCACCGGCGAAGGCACAAGGAGAGGTCCCGCCCCCCACACCGGGGGCAGCCGGTGGGGCTGCAAGGGCCCCGCCCCCAGAGCCAGGCAGACAGCAAAGACGGGTTGGGCCCCTCAGCGGGTCGGGTCGGGTCAGGTCGGGCCGGGCCAGGCCAGGCCAGCCCGTCCCGTCCCGTCCCGTCCCCTCCCATCCCCTCCCTTCCCTCGCGGCCTGTACCGGCCTCTCACCTGCTTGAGCCGGGAGATGAGCACAGTCTTCACCCCGGTGATGTCCATGTTGCGCCGCTTCAGTTCCGACTTAAGGTCGATGACCCGCAGGTCGGTGATCTTCTTGCTCTCGGTGGGAGGCAGCGCCACCGTCGCCGGGGCGGCGGGTGCCGCGGGAGCCCCCGCAGCAGCGGGAGACGAGGCGGCGGCGGCCATTTTAGAGCGACTGAGCGCGGCAGCTGCACGCACAATGAAACCCCCCCGCCCGGCCGGGCCGCCGAGTACCCGGATGGAGGCCGCGGCTGACCTGGAGGCGCGCGCAGGCGTGCTGCAGCTCACCTGGCCTCAGGACCTCCCCGCGAGAGGTTGGCAGCGGGCGGGCCGGGCGCGGAGGGGGGTGGTGGCGGCGGTCTGCGCTTCGGCTCCGCGGAGTCCGCCCAGGAAGGACGGGCTGAGGCTCGGCACAGCTCGGGGCTGGGCTCTCGCTTCTGCAGGGAGCGGCGCCGAGAGCCATGAGGTGCCCCGGAGTGGTGCGGACGGTGGGGAGTGGGCCGGGCCTGGTGGGAGGCGTGGGGCCGCGGGCCTGCGCTGACGCAGGAGGTGTCACCGGCTTCTGGGCTGGGGCTGGCCCGAGGAAGCGCCACAGTAGCCGTGGCTGCGCGGGCTTGCGCTTCTGTCTTCTCTCGAAAGCTTACGTTTGAAGACTTTATGCTGCTTTGGGCCTGATCAAGCAAAAAAAGAAAAAATAACCGTTTAATAACGTGTGGTGATGGCCTGTGCGTGGTAGGGCACTGAGTCTGATCAGGCGGGAACAGTGTAAATTCGAGAGTCCTTAGCAGAGCTCGGAGTAGCCGCCCGGCCGCCCTGAGGGGTGGGCTGTGGTCTCCCAGGCTGGGAATCTGCTCCAGGTGGCCTTTTTTTGTGGGCTTTTGAAAGCTTTGCTGAGGCACATCCATTTATCTGCTGTTTCGGTTTGTTCGCTCTTGTAATGAAGAATTCATTGGCTTCGTGTCAGAATAATTTGTGGATTCTTTTTGTCTTTCCTGAATAAAACCAAAATACTTATTTACATATTTATGATGCATCTCTGTTTGCATTAACAAGTTGGACTGTACCTTTTTGTTTGCTCTTGCCCTTTACTTTTCAGAGTTTTGGAAATATGCTTAAATAATTGACACCGATTTTACCAGTTTTACTCTGGTGAAACAGTAGTTCCTTTAATAAGTAGCTCAAATTATTTTAAAGATTAGAGGAAGAGCAGTCTAGGAAGTTATTTGCGTAACAGTTTTTTTGTTAGAGGTATTCTAGAAGTACAATAATAAATTTTTTTTTAATTGTTAACAAATAAAGTACCTTTTCCTATGATTTATTAAGCTACATTCGTACCAGGTAACGGAAGGCGTTAGCTCTTAATTACTGTTTCATTCCCTTTTTGTAGGCAACACTTGAAGTTATTTTACCAATATTAGAAGTTACATATGACAATAAATCTTCAAATGAGGCAGAGTCTGTGAATTTTAAGTACATCTAAAACTAGCTTAAGTCACAAAAATCCTCTTGTTCTGTCTTTTCACTCAAACTGTTTATCAATAAAAATTAAAAATGAATTGGTGTTCATTTTATTTAATAAATCTTCGTTAAACAACCTTCTGTGCTAATTAAGTCCTGAATGCTACTGAGTTTTCTAACATCATACTCTTCATACTTCAAGTGTATTTTGGAAAGAATTTAAATACTACTTTGCTTAACTAGTCATCAGTTAACAACTAGTATCCATGTATTTAAAAGTTAAATGTACACAGAAATCTAAAAGAAAACACAGTTTAGACTAATAATTGCATGTATGTCTTAGATATAAAATGCTACTGTTGCACTTGGTATCAAGATTTTATCAAAAGAACAATCTTCAATGAGGAACTAATTATGCCCTTTCATATGTTATCTTCTATGATAAATTTTGTATTAACATAAAATATATTAGGATTGACTTTGAGCTTAATAAATTAATTCTTTAGCTTAATTTTAGACAACAGAAACAGATTTTCATTAGTGTTTGTGTAACATCTAAACAGTGCATAAGGAAGTCCTAGGTGTATTTCCTTTCCATGTTATTTTCAAGTCAGCAGTGCAACAAAGTCTCAGTCACAGGTGTCAGTTTTGTCGTGGTAACCGTTGTACCAATTACACAGAAAACCCACTGGTTAGGTTCTGGTATTGGTGAAGACAGTATTACTGTGTTACTTCATGAGAGAAGATGAGAATACTAACAACCACTGTTTTATAGGGGTTGCTTGACTTAACTAAACGTCCCTACTTGTTGGTTGATGTCATGTAGATGTCAAAGCTGTACAGGTAACCCTCCCCCAAATAAAAAACAAGCAATGGAAATGAATGTGACCTTAAGATGTATTCTGTCTTCCTCCTGCCTAAAGGCACAATCAGCTATTATGAAAACAACCTTTACGCATGTTTGCCTAACCTGTTCCTAAAGCCTTAAACACAGATTCCATTCATTCCTCAGGCAGTCTAGTTTAGGCCTTAACTATCCTTTTTTAAATGTCTAGATTACATCTTATTTTACTGCAATTTAGCTCTCTTGTTTAAAGTGAATATGAAGGACAGTGTTTCCCTTCCTCTTGCAGCATCCTTTTATGTAAACAAATACTGTTACCAAATTGTCTTTGATATTTATTTTTTTGTAATGAAAATCATGGAATATTGATTTTTTTTTTTTTTTTTTTTTTTTTTTATCAGGGTTCTGAAACCCATGACCTTTTATTGTTGCATCACTTAGTTTCTGTCCATCTTTCCACAACTTCTCAAAGTTGTCTTGGTGAAAACACTTCTCATTATGCATCCCAGTAGGATATACACCTTTTTCAACCTCATGAACTTGTTGACGTGTTCTGTTTGTGATCCACTCTACTTACTGGTTTTTTTCCTACAAGTTTAGTATGATGTCTTTTCTGTGTAGTTGATTATTTCTTTCTAAATGCAGTACTTTGCACTTGTTATCATAGAATTTTCCTCCCACCATTCTGCAATGTTTTCAAACTGTAGTCTTGACTTCTGCCCTTTGTAGTAACTTTCCGCCTGCTTCCTGCTGCAGCTTTATAAGCATAATCTCTAAACCTTTACCCAAAGTTATTACAATATTGAAGTGTATGAGGAATTTTATTTGATATAAATTTACAGTTTGATAGTATACTACTGATCCTCTGAGTACAGTTTTGCACTAGATTTTTGTAGTTTCTGTCCAGATCAAATTTATCTTATTTATGAAGATATCAATGGAACAGAATGTCAAAAGCCTCACTGAAGTGAAGATCTTCAGTTTATTTTTGTCTGTGGAACCATAAATGGAAATTAGGTTGGTTTGATAGATTGTCATGAACAAATCCTGGTGGTTGTTATTTATCACTTTGTTATTTTCCAGGTATCTATGAATATTTAGATTTTTGTCCAGGAATTTTAATTAAGTTGGCTGGTTTCTAATTTCCTATGTGTTTGATTGTTTGGGGTTTGTTTTTTTTTTTTTAAAGAAAAATACTTTCTTTTTCTAAGAGGGGAAATGTTTGGTCCAGATATTTATTTAAATAATGACAAAGACAGAAGTGCTCCTTTAAGTTCTTTTTTGTCTGTCTTGTATGTGAGACACCTGGAAGTTGTGACATCCTTAGATTTTTAATGTTTTCCCTTGGGCTCTGTAATTTAGCTTTTTTTTTCTGCATAGAAGATTATCCCAGTTTCAGTAGTGCTGACCAGACTTGCTAACCTCATGCTGAAGCATAATGGAGAACCAAACCCTAGCTATTTCATCACCTTTTATGGTTTAATGCAGTTAGTATACACTCGGTGCCTTTTTAACATGATTTGGCTTTGTAAAAACACAGTGATATTCAATTTTTTTTTTTGTTCTTGTTGTTTTCTGGTTTTGGTTTGTGGGTTTTTTGGTTTGTGTGTTGTTTCTTTTTTTGTTTTTGTTTGGTTGGTTTGTTTGGGTTGTTGTTGTTCTTTTGGTTTTGTTTCTGGTTGGGGTTTTTTTGTTGTTGTTGTTTTGGTTTTTGTAAGGAAGCCTCCTGGGTAGAGTATTCATTTAGAGTAGAACAGGCTGTCCCAGTTTTTCCTCTTAACACAACCACCCATTTGTCCCTCTCTCCTTCTAAAAAGATGAGATACTGGTTGAAGGAAAGGAGAAGGGATGGGGGTGCTTAAAGGTCACCTCCAAATAAAGTCCGTACAATTAAACAGGTTCCTGTCTCATTTGAGATACCTGCATACAGCTTTGATGATCAAAAGATGTGGAAGATGAATGTATCTGCTTAAAATACTGGTTGCTTAAAAACAGATTTTTACTACTACTAGGTTTTTGTTTGCTTCAGAAATCCAAGTTTCTAATACAGTATTTTGGATTCTACTTTGGATGCTGACTACTTCAGAGCTAGTTATTACTGTAATAAATGATGCAGTGACTCAGTTCTGTTCTGCATCTAACCCTTTTCAAAAAAGAATGAGACAATGCGCTGATTCTGGATTAACTGAAATCAACAGGAGGAGTCCCTTTGAAAGGCATTGAGTGTCATCCCAGTTACCATATTACAATTCCTGGTTACTACTCTTTCAAACTTTGTGTTTAGTAATTCATTGTATCAGTCTTGACTATTCAAGCCTCTGACCAAGCTTACACTTAAAAATTGCTAGCTGGTACGTTTGCTGCACTATTTCTCTCCTCTGCAGACAAAACAAGAATTAATAATACCTTTTGAGACTTTTTCAGTAAATGCTTAACAATAGCTACATTTTGAGATGAAGAATCACTGATAGTTTAATGTGCATCACTACTATAAAAAGTAGCTTTTTCCATTCCAGTTGTGTAGTTTTCTTTTTGATGTATTATTAATTTACTGTATGATGAGCAGAAGGTTTTAGAAATGAGTTTTGGATTTCTAAGTAGCTTTTGTTATAAGTTTACAGAACAGGAGAATATAATCTACTTGTAAATCAAACAAATATTTTCCTTTATTTTACTACTGAAAGTATAGATACGTGTTAGGGAAAGCCCACTGAATTTCTTAGAGTAAAATCAAATAATTACGTGCAGAATGATTTTGTTTGTTTTCAACCTAATTGCCCTAAAATTAGCTGGTTATTCATCATTAAAATGCAAAATTATATATGGCCCCATTATTGTACAAGCACTGAAAGAATATAAAGTAGCATCTCATGTGATCCTTCTATTAACAGGTTGGTGACATAATTTTTTAATAGAAAAAAAACCACATTAAAAATACCATCAACAAGCTAGCTATTTCTAAGTAATTATATATATACCACAGCTTCTTAATTATGTGGCAACTTAAATACTTAAAATTTCTTACTTAGATATTCTAACTGCTTGAGACTTTAGTAGAGTTTGCATAATTTCTGAAGCAATGTATTGCAAAAATGCTGACCTTCCAAAGCCTCATCAGGCTTTACAATAGGAAATTCAGTAAGTGAGGTCATTTCTATATCTATTATTTTACTGTAATGTAGGGTATTTTGTTCTTTCATATCTCTATAAAATATAGTTACCTGAGTGGTGAATGTTATTTTCCAGAGCTTTTGGAAGCTCTTGGATCAATCACATTAGAAAATTTATTGTATTTATCATCATAAAATATATAGCACAAATAGCTGATGAGTCTTACTTTAGACTCTGCAAATGAGACAGTCTTTTCTTGTTCCCTACTAGTGATTCTTCATAATACAAATCTTGTAGCAGTTTTTATCTCTCCCTGTTTCTTCAGTTTTCACTGGTAAGATCTTCATCTGGACTGATTTGAGCTGTGGCAATTTGTAGCATCTGAATATCAATACCACCGTTTTTGTGACATGTTTTCCCATATTATCCTTAGAACATAGTACCACAAGAGGCTTTACAGCTTATCAATATTACTAGTAATTGTAAGTCAACTTAGCACAAACATTTAAATATACACCTTGACAGTATGGTCCATTTTAAGTCTACATAACACATGATGTAAAAGTCAAGGAGGGGCTGTTTCATCTGGATTAATGCCCTGGCTGCAAGTGATTTTAAACTCCTCTAGAAGCAGTATTTGTGGTAGGAGATAGATACTCCTGTATATAGGCAGGAGATTTATAAGCGTATACTACTGTCTCCGTTTAATTAGCTGTTCTATCACCCAGTGACGCTCTAGTCTCCACCCTTTAAGTGGGGAATTGTGAAAAGGAAAGGAGCCCTGTAGGTTGAAATGCAAAGGGATTTTAATAAAATAATCCCCCCCCCCCCCTCCAACTAACATAAAGTACACAAAATTATACTCGGCCCACGTAATGGTTATGAGTTACGCACTCCCTGTAGTGAATGCTGGGTGTTGGGCACTGCGAGCACCACACCTCCAATGAAAATGCGATGGTTACAGCCAGCAGGAGAGTCATCCTTGCAGATTGAGCAGAGTGACAGGCTAGACCTTCCAGGGATCGCGCCTATTGAAGAAAAAGGATCGTCCCCAGCAAACTTTTCAGTTTATAGAGAGCATGTTGTTCATGGTATGGAATAATTCTGTTGGCTGGCTTGGGTTGGCTGCCCAAGCTTTTGCTAAAGCTCTTGGCTTTAGCACCTGACTAACTCAAAACTGCTGAAGACCTCGATCACTATGGAGAGCCATATACCATGGCTGGCCACAAAGAAAAACAAAGTGTCTTACCAACTTTATTCTGACAAAGTCAGGTGCTGCAATCTTCTCAAAAATGCAGCTTTCCTGAACAGAAAATTGATTTTATGATTCTATCCCAGTGAAACCAGGACAACTATTCATCCTGTCCTGGACAGTACAAGGCTTGTAGTTAAAAGAACTTTGAGCAAAGACATCTCTTTCTGAAAGTGTGCAGCTTGCATCTTGGCCACGTGCCCAGTGGGACTGCATTCCAGAAGCTGGTGTTTGCATCTGGAAAAAGCTGTGCCTAGCTTTCATTCGTGACTGAGCAAACTGAAACTGCAGTCCTGCATAGAACCGTGTTCAACTATGAAGCCAAGCTGCTGAAGGTACCTCAGAATAGGGGTTTGCTTTGATTTTTGTCTTTTTGCTAGAAATGTAAAGTGCAATTTCCTTCTGGTTCACATATTTTGATCTTAGATAAGATAGTCTCTTCTCTGTGTCTTTAGTTCTGCCAGGCCCTGGGGTGCACACATAAATGGTTTTGTTTAGCTCTACTTAGAAGTTAGAGTTCAGTATGAATTGATGACACTGTAGCCTGAAAGCTATTCTGAAATTTGTATTAGTGATTTAGAATGAATTGATTTAACCTTTAGGTTTTCTGTAGCTAAGAAGTGAAGAGGAGAATCTTTTGGTTTTGTCCAAAGGAATCAATAAAGTATTTCAAGACATCTGTCTGTTTGTGTTTGATCCTCAAATACTGGCAGGAGTAACTATATATTATATATATTATAAGTGTATCAAAGAGCATAGATAGAAGTTAAAAATAATTTTTAAAAAGTAAA
>JANHGN010016281.1:0-27161 GCA_024605025.1 Megaceryle maxima
GTGTGGGCTGCCCTGGGTGACCCTGCTCTGGCAGGGGGGTTGGACTCGATGATCTCCAGAGGTCCCTTCCAACCCCAACCATTCTATGATTCTATGACTATGAACCATCAGCTTCTTCTTTCCTGTGATGCATCCATGGTGCAGACATCTGGCAGGATCATCACCAAGGGCTTTGAAGGGATACTCAACTCCGGCAGTCCCAGGAAGAAAGGACATACTCTGTTCACTGCTGCAGACCCACCTCACATCATTCACCTTCCTTATTTTCTGACTCAGAGTTACAAGACTTGCTTAGGCTCTGGGCTACCCTGGCCTCACCACTGGGACAGGAATCAGAGTAAGGGCAGCACAGGAGGGCAGCTTCCCTGGCCTCTGTGATCCAGCCACTTGCAGAGCACTTCTTTGCCTGGGGTGCAAGTGGGGCCATCACAGTCCCCAAAAGAGGAATAGAGGAGGTCTGGGAGGCTGAGAGCTGGCAGCATTGTCCACCTGCATGCACGCACCTTTCAGTGGGGAAGACACAGGTTAAACTCATGACATCTTTTAAGGGCAACAACCTGTCAGGGCAGAGGAAAACTTGTGAAGAGCACCCTGGAGTAGCAGGGAGAATCCACTGGCCAGCAGGACCAGAGAGGTGATTGTCCCTCTGTACTGGGCACTGGTGAGGCCACACATCAAGTACTGGGTTCAGTTCAGGGCTCCTCACTCCAAGAAGGACACTGAGGCACTAAAGCGGGTCCACAGAAGGGCAGCGAAGTTGGTGAATGGTCTGGAGCACGCCTTAGGAGAAGAGGCTGAGAGAGTTGGGGCTGTTTAGCTTGGAGAAAAGGAGGCAGAGGGGAGACTTTCTTGCTCTCTACAACTCCCTGAAAGGAGGCTGAGGAGAATTTGGGGTCGGTCTGCTCAACCAAGTAACAAGGGATAGAACAAGAGGAAATGGCCTGAAGCTGCACCAAGGGAAGTTTAGATTGGATGTGAGGCAGAATTTCTGTACCAAACAGGTTCTCAGGCACTGCAACAGCTTGCCCAGGGCACTGGTGGAGTCCCCATCGCTGGAGGCATTTAAGAGATGTAGACGTAGTGCTGAGGGATATGGTCCAGTGAAGGTCTTCTCAGTGTTGGGTTAATGACTGGACTGGATGATCTTAAAGGTCTTTTCCCAGTCTAGGAAATTCTGTGATTCTGTGATTCTGTGCTGCTGAAGTTGAGTGTTCTGCTAAACAACAGCCTGAGGCTGACTCCATTTCCAGCAGCAAGGCAAGGGGGAGAAGCATTTCAATGCCTGGGCAGGGAAGACAATTTATAGCCCAATGCTAAAAAGAACGACAGTGACAAAAAAGAGATACCAGGGCAAGCACCACTCTTCATTTAATCCTGATGGACCTTTTCCAGCAATGCAGTGGCTAAAGCAGGCTGAGAACACGTGTGCCTTTCCCTGGTCCATCCTCAGACACCTTTGGTTTCACAATTCAGAGCTGCTCCCCGGTACTGTCCTTGCTCTGCAGCCTGAGCAGAGCTCCCCAGGAACAGGGAGCCATGGGCAGGGGCACCACTTGCTGCACAAGCCCAAACCCCGCTGCCGAAATGAAACTGGACCCATTCAGCCCATTTCTCCAGAGGCTTTGTTTGAGGGCTCACAGACTCAACCGATTGAGTGGAGGCTCTTCAAAGGTTGCTCTGGAGGGTGTAAGCTGCCATGGGAAAATGAGGCACCTTTTGGTCTGGCGCCCGATCCACGCACGGGCATCATCACTGGCTGCACCAAAAGCTGGAACTACAACACTTTTCTTGGTAACCCTTGAAGACTTCACCACTGTGTTCTCCAGAGCCACATCACTTTCCCTTACTACTCCTCCCACACTTTGATTTTAGCTCTTTCAGTTCAACTAAAATGCCAGAGGGAAGGCAGTGATCACATGTGACCTGCAAACCCTTCTGCTGACCTGGAGGGTGCAGGGAGCCAGTCCAAGGGGCTGTGGGTGTTTTCTGCTCAGCCAGGGCAGGCCACGGGGGCTCAGAGCCATGTGTAGTGGAACAGGCACGTTCACAGCAGCCTGGAGCTGGATGTGCAGGCTGGAAGGACAGGGGGAGCAGCAGGCAGGCAGGACCACGGTGGTGACTAGGACTGTACAGCAGCAGGGTGCTTGGAGGTAGTCCACCTTACTACCCTGGAGACAGAAATGCTACAGAAGGAAGGTGTTGGACCCAAGGATGGGCCAAGGCAGCCAGAGGAGCCCTTTCAGGGGTGCAAAGGCCCAGGCACTATCCCTTCTCCAGGGCAGTCTGACCAAGCTTCCCCAGCAGACATCAGCCTGGAGGAGCAGGATGGGGCTCTGTCCAGGTGTCTCCTGGATTAAGAATGTTTTAACCTGATCTGAAGCCCTCAAGCCTGTCCTGAGGCACAGGCAGGAGCCCTTTGGTGTGCCTGACAGGGGAGGCCAGCACGATGCTCACCTCAGCCAAGGAAACCCAAAACTGGCCAAGATCAGAAACGTCCCCCATCCAACCCACCCTGTCACTTGGCTCAGCAGCACTGCTTACGAGCTGCAGCCCAGCCCTGGGAAGAGCCTTTCATCCCACCTCCTGGACTTCTCTGCATGACCCATCAAGCTGCAAGAGGGTGCTGGCTACTGGTGAACCCTCCCCAAGGCTCAGCACCAGGTGCTCACCTGCCCCTGCGGCCAGGGGACTTTGGTCAGGGCACTGCTGGCAGCTGGGCTGCTTCTGGGCTTTTACTGCCAGTGCACAGTGCACTTTGTATCACTGCAGAGAGATGGAGAATCAAACAGGATCAAAGAGAGAGAGAGATGGGGGAAAAATACCATGGATGTCTGCCCTGGTCAGTGGGAAGTGAGCACGGAGGAGGTGCAGGCAGCAGATGGCATGTCTGAACCGGACCAGCATGGCCCAGAAGGACCGTGCCAGTCAGTGGATCTAGACCAGGACCATGGCAGAAGCTCCACCTCTTCCCTGCAGTGAGGGATCCTGCCTTTTCCACCCTTGGGTTCTCCTCTGCCCCCATGAAATCTCACCCCCAGAGCAGGCAGCACTGGTCCCAGTCGGGCAGGAGCAGTGCAGAGCTGTGTGTCTGCAGCAGCACGCTGCCCCTGCCCAGCCGGGGGCTGCATGGCACTGCACAGTGGGGACCAGAGGTGCAACCTGCACCCAGGCGAGTTGCTGCAATCCCCCACTGCTCAGCCTGGGCAGAGGGACACATCAAGCTCCACCTCCTACCTAGTGAACAGAAAGATTTGTTCATTTCCTACTTTTATTTCATTCCCTGACTCCCTCCATGGCTCCAGGACCCTCTGCCATCTGGACACTAATCACAATGTCTCCTGCCCCTTTCTGTCCCCAAGCCTTGCCCGGGCCTTGCTGTTTACAGAGACTGAGCAAAGCTGAGCACAGAGAGGGGAGTGGTAAATGCAGGCAGGCGTTTGCAGAGCTGTGGCCAGGAGGGTCTGTTTGAACATCTAATTAGATCACAGCAAACCTCCTGAATGGCAAAGCTACAGCCCTGTCACCCCCTTGAGACATCAGGCCATGCCTGGATTGCTGTCTGATTCTGATCTACATAATTCACCATAATCCTTAAAACTGACTGAAGCAATGAGGTTCATTGCACAGCTCACTGGATTTAATCCACCACTCCAGTGGTGCTAACGAAGCTAATGGCATAGGCAGAGGAGGAACACATGTATAGCTGGGAGGCAGAGATAAAGCACTAATCCAACCATATGCTTTCAACCCTCTTTACTCTTCCACCCTCACCCCAATGCCCTTTTGCAGCACTGGGGGAGACCAAACCCATCAGGAAGAAAGAAGAAGGGAGGAAGACTGTCCCCTTGGATGGGTGGTTGTGTGCGCCCACACCTCTGTGCTCCTGCAGTTTGGGTCAGAGCCATGGGCAGGGCAGGGCTTGGTGGGGCCAGGGGGACCAAGCAGGAATTGGGAGGCTGGGTGAGCAGAGCTGGCCAAACACATGGCACCTGGTCTCATTTCTAGAGACAGTCCATCTACCCCAACAGGCTGACGAGGCACTGAACTTGTTTGCACAGCATCCCAGTAACACTCCCCTCCAAACACCTTCCCACCCGCCTGGCGCTACCCTTGCTGTCCCCACTGGTGACATTCAGCAGGGCTGCAGCACAGCCCCAGACTCCCTTGTTTCCCTCGGGACCACCAGCTGGGCTCCACCTCTGGCTCCACCACAACTGGCCTCAAGCTGAGGGAGCAAGGGATGGCTGCAGGCAGGGGTAAAGACCAGGAGGTGAAGAGCCATGCTCACCTGTCTTGGGGAGAGCAGGGATCACAGAATCACAGAATGCTAGGGGCTGGAAGGGACCTGCGAAGATCATCGAGTCCAACCCCCCTGCCAGAGCAGGACAGAACCAGAGCAGATCACACAGAAATGCATCCAGAGAGGTCTTGAAAGTCTCCAGAGCAGGAGACTCCACAGCCTCTCTGGGGAATCTGTTCCAGTGCTCTACACCTCTTAAAGAAGTTCTTCCTCATGTTGAGGTGGAACTCCCTTTACTCAAGCTTGAATCCATTGCCCCTCATCCTGTCACAAGGCAGGAGTGAAAAGAGGCTGTCCCTGCCTTCTTGACCCCCAGCCCTCATGTATCTATAGGCATTAATTAGATTCATCTGCAGGATGGAGATACGCCTGCCTGCCCACCTGGGTACCCAATACGTGTTCCCACAAGGGAGGTACAAGTGGCACCCACTTTCCTGACAGTTTTGATCTGTGGACAGGTAGAGTTTGGCTTCATTATGCCTTCACACAGCACACAGCACCGTGTGGGGCAGTGCTGCCGTGCACAGCATTGCTCCCACCCTGCTGGGGCATTGCCGCAGACCAGGCAAATGGGAGAGAGAAGGTGAGGAAGGGCTGGACAGGGTGCTGGGTGGGAGGATGCAGGACTGTTCTCAGAGAGGTCTCTGGAGAGCAGAGAGCTTGGATGAAGACGGGTGTTCTGTTAGTGGGCATGGGGAAAGAGACTGCCTTAGCATTCCTGGGAGGCTGGCAGGATGAGCCCAAGCATCCCCTGCTCCTTCTGCCTCCATGCTGGGAAAAGAGCAGCTCAGGAGAGGCAGGCACAGTCACCACCCGTCCACCACCCACCCAGGAACGGCCTCCTCAGCTTCAGCAGTTGTTGAAAAGGGGCTTGAGTCACCAGGCAGTAACCAAATCGCTTGTGCCCTTCAGGCCTTGAAGTGTGGTTGGTGCCTGTGCCACCCTGGCCGCGGGAAGCAAACCCTGCCTTTAGGATCTGTCAGCAGGGAAAAGTGCTCTGCAGAGGCAAAGGCATTCAGAGCCCAAATTAGCCACACTGGGCTCAATCTGAGATTGTGACAGCAGATGCCAAATTTATTTCCAAACGCACTCTGGAAATGTCACCGTGCTGGTCGGAAGAAATCGGGTACATGCTCCCTTTTAAATAGAACCAAGCATATGGGAGAAGGATGATTAGATTGCTTCCAAGCTGCCAAATTTCTTTGCTGCAGCTAAAAATCTTCCCCAAAATGTCCCAGCCCACAGTGTTTCTGAGCACTGAAGTCTGTACTGAGACTTTTCCATTGACAGTTGTGCTCCGAGCAAGAAAACACATACCTCCAGTGAGGTCCCAGCTCTCAAGAGAGCACAGGGTCTTCTGTCTCCCTTCGCAAGCCAGAGCAACTCCTCCCCTCCTACCCTACCTGGGGCGGGCACAGCGTGTCCTTCTCCTCTTTGCTTTGGCAGAAAGCAATGATCTCAGCCATCCCCTCTCCTGGCTCGCCTGCAGCGCAGCACTTGCCTGCGCAGGGCAGAGATTCTCAAGGAGGAACCTTCTCCCTGCCAGAGGCTGGACAGTGTCCCCTGATCTGCAGCCACCCAGAGCCTGCTGCGCTGAGCCACCACAACTGCAGCTCCCCCAGAAACCCAGCACCCTCCAGTACAGGGGGGCAAAAGCAACCCAGCAGCCATTTGCAGATCATGAGGGGAGCAATGAAAGCCCCTTTGGCTCCTGGAAGATAAACCCCATGGGGTTTCATGGCATGGCTTACTTCCTTCAGCCTCTTCAGCAACTGGGACTCCAGCTGGGAGCCCAGCTGCCGGCAGTGGTTCCCTTGCAGGCCACACTCTGACTCTTCGAGGTGACAGCACAATGTGACAGCTCAAGAGAGAAGTGGTCCCTCTGCTCCCACTGCCCAGGGATGGGACTCAGGCCCCACACTCAGATGGGGATTGGAGGAATGAGCATGGGAGGAGAGGTAGGGGTATGCTTGGGGCTGCTTCCACTCAGGCACAGAAGTGATGTTGGTCCCACCTGGGCTCAGGGGCACCTGGAGCCAAGCAACTGCAGCACTTTCTCTGCAGCTCATCCCCAGGCTCACCCTCAGTCTGAGGGAAAGCTCTGTAAGCCACCACAGCCTGCTTTCTCCAGGCTGGAGGTGAGGTCAGGAGCCCAAGGTGCAAAGCAGCAGCACTGTGATGTCCCTCACCACAGCCCAGTGAAGGGATGACCTTGGGATCACCCACATGCTTCCCGCCCCACCACGAGACTGAGAAGGTCACAAACAAGCTACGCTGTGCCTGGCAGGGGGCTTCCTTCTCTCTGCAGGTGATGCTACAGCTTCCCTGGGAAGCAGACAGCGTGGTGGCCTTCTGGGGAGAGAACATGTGGTCAGCACTGGCTTTCAAATCTGGGGATGGTGCCCCCTCCCACCTAGCCCAGAGTGGGGGACAGCCATGACCAAGCACACACTGTCCCTTCAAAACCAGCCTCCACCAGCCATCCTCATTTTCCCAGCAAGAAAGCAAAGTATGCCCAGACCTGAGGGGACCAGGAGTGGTGTCCCTCCTGCTGCAGGACTAACCTGCTGCACTTCTGAGTCCTCCGCGCCCACTCTCTAGTGCCCCATTGCCAAAGCATCTACTCACTTTCTCTGGTAACACATTGATCTGCTGGATCACAGACACAAAAATCTCACTGTTTCTACCTCCCCTGTAGGGCTTTCCACGTCCTGGTCTCCAGGGAAGGCCCAAGGTGAAGCCAGCAGTCTGGTCCCTGCTCAGGGGACTGGGGAAAGAACGCATGTTGCAAAGAGGCAGCAAACTGCGAACGAGCTGAGAGCAGGGTGGCATCTGCTCCATGGTCCCGTGGTCCATCCCCCAGGGCACAAAGTCCCAGGGGGTCCCAGGGGCACCCTCAGAAGTCCTGGTGGGCTCAGGGTCCCAGAGCCAGGCTCTGCCCCAGCCTGTGCTGCGTGGTGGCTGAGCCCGGAGGGCACGGGCGGGAGGACCACTGAGCCCGAGCGGTTAAAGCGAAGCAGCACAGCTGCTCCCAGCTCTGCTCTCGGCCCACACGCTGCTGAGTGGCGGGTGGGAGGTTTTTCTCTGCATTGCAAATCCCTTCTTACTCGAATACTGCAGTGCTGCTTGGAAGGAAAACAACCACTCTGGAGAGAGCGCAAAGGGGTCTGGAACAGCACCGGCACCTTCTCCTGCCCAAGGCAGGTTCTGGAACTGGCCCTGGGAGAGCCTGGCTCTGTAGATAAAGCTAAAGCTTCCCCAGCAGACAGCCTGGCTGGGAGCAGAAACCATCCATGGCCATTTTCCTGTGCTCATCTCTGGCACAGATAGCCCTGGCTGAGCTCTCTCTTCCAACCTGGAGAAGGCAGAGGGAAGAAGGCTTCCCGGTCTGCGGAGGATGGCTGGCAGCAGAACGAGAGCTGTGAGAAATGGAGGGAGCAAAGTGCTCGCAGCGCGTGGCTGCAGGCCCTGTGCGGCGTGGGCCAGGGCGCTTCCGGGAGGCGTTGGTGCCACACAGAGGCACGGGCAAGGTGCAGCAGTGTTTCCTGCGCAGCTCCTCCGATGGACCGGCTGGAGGACACAGGTCAGAAGAAAACTGGACTAGGGGGATTTGTCTGGCATATGGTGTTGGGCCAGCTGCTTGTTTCTGCTGGTCTGTAGAGGGGGCTGTGCTCCGAGCCCCCAGGAGTGTGATTTCTTGCTGCGAGCCATTCAAGTTACTCATGATCCCAAGCAACAGATGCATCTCCACATGTGCGCATCTCCAACACCCAGCACCCGCTCCATGCACCCAACAGCAAGTTCTCTTGCCAGACACTACTGGACCATGAAGATCTTTTGGGAATCCACAGCAAAACGATGCCCACATTTCCTGGTGCTCAAGTTCCCCCATCACCAAGTTTTTAGGAGCCACCTTACTCAATACTGGCCACCACTACCCAGAGAGAGAGAGACTGGTTTTGTGCTCCTTTGCTCAGGTGCTCAGCGGCCGATGGAGTGTGGAAGACTAGGGACAGTGTCTGCAGAGTCCTTTACAGGTGTCAAGCCTTTGGAGGGTTCAGCCCCAGGGTGAAGGGGACAGGAGCACTGTGGAGCTGAGACTCTGTAAATGTCTAGGGGGCTTTCTCTAGAGCGAGCCCATTTGGACCAGGAGCCTCTCACAGGGAAGGCAGATGCTGCCTCTAGAAGCCATGACTCTCCTTCCCTCTAAGCCCTTGGAAACCAGGCAAAGGGGGATGGAGTGAGGGAGGTAGTGCTCTCAGAAGGACTTTCTCCAAGGGACAGAAAATGCCTGGTCTCTTGGTCCAGTCCACCTGCTCCTAGTGGGACTGTTCATGCTGAGGAGAGCTTAGGAGGAAAAAGGAAGGAGTGAGACCAGAAAACCCTAAAACCAAGGAGCAGCAGTCCCCAGCAGCAGAGAGCCGTTGCTGGGGCAGGGACCTGGGAGTGGACTTCATGGACCAAGGCTTCTGATAAGAAGCACCATGGGGACATGTGGGGTCAGCAGGTGCCAGACCCACCTGCCCTTGGCCAAGCTGGCCCTGCAGGTCTGCCTCTGCAGTCCCATCCTCCCCACCACAGCATCCACCTGTTCCCCTCTCTGAATTTATTCAGCTCAGCTTTTCAGAACAAACCATCCATCCATCCATCCATTCACCTGGCCATCTGTCCTTCCATAGTTTATCTACACACCACCCAAATCCATTGGCTGTTTGGATTGGTACTTATCAAGGAAGGTAACCAGGCACCTATTAGGATCTCCATTTGTGAGCTCCAGCACGTGGCTGGGGGGGACGGGGAAGAAGCTGTACTCTACTCCTGTGCCAGCCAGAAGATGGATCTGTTGAGGTCTGGGCACTGATGCTCCTTTGAAAACATGAGGCCTGGGGCATCAGAAGCCTTGAAGTCTGTCCTTTGCTTTTATGCAGTCCCTAAGCAAGTAAGCTTCCAGAAGGACTAAGGATGTCTCCACTAGTGCCCTTCAGCATGGAAAACCAAAACAATCCCACAAGCTCATCACATACAAACATGGAAGCTGACTCCGCAAGCAGGCCAGACCTCTTCCCTCTGAAAGAAGGGCTGGAGCCTCCAAGCCAGGTGCCAGATTCCGTGGCTCCGTGTTATTCACACTGTTCTGTGCTAGCAACTCTCCTGGCTGAACAGCTCAGAACACCCTTGCCCAGCCGACCCTCACCCCTACAGAAACACCCCTGCTCTGGGCTGCACCGGCCACACTGGGAAAGCTGGGTGCTCAGCCATGTTCATTACAGGAGTGCTCATGGAATACATTCCTCTCCAGAGGAAACCTGGAGGGCACAGGCCAGCTGTTGGGCTGGACAGTGTAAGTACTTGCCATCCCCTTCTCTTCCACCACCTCCTTTTGTACTCAAGAAAGCAGACTTTGTAGGGGAGCCAGCCCCTAGTCCTTCCCAAACAGGCTGCACCCTGACTTTGAACCAAGCCCTGGGGTGCTCCTGCTCCCAGTTACTGGCTCTGCCTGCAGCAGTCAATGGAGCAATGCTGGATCCTTAGACTGAGCTTCTCTTCAACATACAAGGAAGGCCATTAGGAGTAAGAAGACCTTAGCTGTCTCTTGTCACAGCTCTGTGACCTTTAATCAGACTCACTCCTTATTTTAAACTCCATATTCTCTCCCACAATGCACAACAGCTTTGTGTCCCTCTCCTGCAGGCCAGCAGCCCCCTCCAGCCACCCTGGCAAATCCTTGCAGGAGCACAGCAAATACATCCCTGCTGCCCCACCTACCCAGCCTGGGCTCCTTCTCAACTCCAGACCCAAGGCCAGAGCCCAGGGTGGGCTTCTGCAACTGTCCAGCACTGACACCGACCATCGAGGCCTCTGTGCAGAGACACAAAGCAAAGGGGTGGGGGGCTCTGGTGCAAGTCTTCTTTCTCTTTAAAATCAGTTAATGGTTCCTCACAGTCTATAGGCAGAAGGAGGAGGATTGTGCTACAGCCATGTGTCTGCTGGAAGGGGTTGGTTTGGTTCCAAATTCCTTGGGCAGAAAGACAAATGCAGAGTGAGTGCAAAGCCCTGCTGAGACGTTCAAGACATGTTATCAAAGCAGAAGTCTTGACTAGAGATAAGGATCCAAATCCCCTTCCTGGAGACAAGTCTCACTGTCCACCCTGTGCAGAAACTGCAAGAAGGTTCCCATTTAAGACAGCCATGAGTAAAATCCTGCATCTTGAAGGTGCTGAAGCATCCAGCCAGTCTTGGATGGGTGTCAGGAGGGGTTTGGTCTCCTTGGCACAAAGTGAGCAGATGGAGGAGAGCAGCTCCAGGTCATGCTCAGTGGCTCCATCTCCACTTGCATGGGATTGCTGTGCCAAGGGTTGCTCATGGTGAGCTTGGCTGAGAATGGGCACGCACCAGGCCTGGCCACGCACAATTGTCCTCTCCAGGTCTGAGGAAAATGACCAACCACAAAACCCAGCCAAGGCTGCCAGCCTGGCCTGGCGATGAGTGGGCACCTTTGCTCCGGGAAGAGGTGCAGGGAGAGGCTGGCCCTTCATTTCCAGCCTGCCCCACAACACAGGAGGCCAGAGGCACCCAGAGGTGGCTTGTACCAATGGAGCACCACACATCCCACCACTGTGTTCTTCTCCTGCCATGTGTCCTACACAGTGGGAAGGGCAGCTCTAGCAACAGGGAGATGCCCACTGCTCCTACCTGCTGAGCATCACTGAATCATCACCCTGGATGCCAACCCACTGCCTGGCCATGCTGTAAAGGATGTAGGAAGACAATCGAGCAGTGCAGCTATGCTCAGGCTGTCCTGAGCTCTGCCCCCTGCCTCCTGGCACTTTATCTGCTACATGCCAGCACCACCTCCCACAGACCAACACACCATGTAGCCACAGCATCCCCAAATGCCACCGTGGGGTCCACCACCATACCAGCACAGTGGGTACCTTCCAGTCACACGGGCAGGACAGGAGCACATCCTGTGCACACATCCTTGGCCCTGACCCTCACAGGAACACAAGCAAAGACATCTCCAGGGCACTTCTCTCACATCCAGGTTAGAGACGTCTCTACCCCATGACACAGCTTCCCCAGCATGCCAGGCAGGTGCCAAGGGCACCATGCAGCCTGAGGAACAACCCATCCCCCTGCCCACTCGGCAGCCCACTGCAGCAGGACCATGGTTGCCTGGGCACAGGGGGTCAGGCTGCAAGCACCCCCCCATCTCAAGCACTCTGCTCCATGCCAGAGCACCTGGCACACGGCTCTCTTCTCCCAGCATCTCCACGGCAGCAGTGTGGGAGCTGGGCTTAGCACCAGCACTGCGATTCAGCTTCCGATTTCCAAGGCTGCCAGGGAGGACCATTCCTCCTCATCACCACTCCTGTGCTCACAGGCTGGAAGGCACAGAGGAGAGATGCTGGGCACACACATCCTGGAGGTATATGTTGTTTTTGGTTTTTTTTTCTCAGTCCTTTCCTTACAAAAACACAGAAGGGAAAAAAGAAGGAAGAAAAAATAGCAAAATAAAGCAAACCTGACAACTCCAATTTCTATCTTAATGAATAAATGAAACGCATCCCAAGAGGTAATTAAGGGCTTCGAACCAAACATGTGTCACCTACATAAAAAACCCAACCAAAACAACAAAAAGAACCCAGAGAGAAATCAAGCGACTGCAGTTAAGGGCAAGAGACAGATGGGTGAGTGCCGGGGAGCGGGGAAGGCCAGCCAGGGCAGGGCCCTGCTCCTGCCACCCGCTGCTCTAGCGGGAGGGCACCGAGGCTGGTGCTCCCACTGTGCCATGCAGGTCCCGTGGGAGAGGAACAGTCCCACTGGTGCGGAGCTCTCCCAGTGTCCACGGGTGTTCCCAGAGATTTCTCCTACCCTAAGGGCACTCTGCCCCATGCAGCCAGTCACCATCGTGCGCCATCCAGACCATGACCATTTGCTCTCAGGTCTCTCTTCCCAAATCTTTATCTCACCCATCCTCCTGGAAGTAACATCCAGGAGTCACCCAAACCCACCTGATTTCATTTCCTTCTGGCCCTTTCCCTGTCCTTGGCCCTGCAGTGTGTGGGAGCTGCCTGAAGCATCACAGTGTCTCAGTTACCACTGAACCACATGCTCCGTTTCACTGGTAGGTTTTGCTCTTTGTGCACGTGCTGTCCAGGAGGAAAGCTGGGGAAGGTCTTTTCTGCAGTTGTGGTTCTCAATCCTCATCCAACACAGCAGCCATCCCAGGTGCAGAGCCCATCCCTCCATGGCTGTGTGCCCGACCTCCATTCTCATCCCCACCCAAATCTTGAGACCTCTGCACCATTTTCTGGAGCCTCAATGTTAAGGAAAAACCTCCATGTATGACACCCTGCAGAAAAGCACGTGCCTCTTCTTTCTCAGTGACCCCAGAATGCTACAAAGACACTCTTTTATTGGCCCAGATGGTGGGAAGAAAGACTAACTCGTTAAAAAACATAATGGATTTTCCTGTTGCAACAATTCAAAGAAGGGGTTTAGTAGCTGCAGGACAAGAAAGCACAAGAAACTACAAGAAAGCCTGTGAGGGCCATGAGCTCTCCAGCAGCCTGTGCTCTTTGGAGAAGCCATTATTTACTTCTAGGTGGTATCAGGATCCGCACCAGCCCCTGCACTGTGTCCCAGCCCTTGGGGTCCCACAGCTGCCTGCTACTGACCAAGTCTCCAGGGCTGTCAGATAAAATGCCCTGGCATGTTCCTGATGCTTATTGAATTTTATGATCATCTTCACCCTTTGGGAGGCCAAATTAAGACCTCTGGCATGCTTAGATTTGGCCGAGCTGCTGATGAAGCTGGTGTCACACACTGGGACGTGGCAGGAGATCTTTCCTGACATGGGGAAGGCATGGGATTTATTCCTGCATAGGTTCACCCTCCTCGTTCACTGATTCTCAAGTGTCTGCTGCTTTCAGAACAAGTTTCTTCCCCATGGACCATAGCAGCTGTGACAATGTGCTTGAATCCAGAGCTCTGCCCTCTGTACAAGCTCATCTTGCTCCTTGGGGGGGAAATACAGTCTTTCCATGGCTTTGAAAGCTGCAGGTGTTCCCTGTAGAACCCTCCTTCTCTGGTTTGCCCGAGGGGGTCAAGCATCTGCATCCTCCTCTCACCCACTTAGCCCACAGCAAGTCAGGGACCTTGGGGACCACCACATGTGTAGTTGAACTCACGGTCACAGGCACGGAGAGCAGAAAGCAAACCATGGTGAGAGGCAGCCTTACAGATCCCACCTGGTGGGTGCAGGTGCCTCCTGGACCTATTTGCTATTTGGCTTATGGCTGCCCTGAGCTCTGCCCCGCAGCCACCCCAGGAGCCTGGATGCTCCTGTGCTCTGGCATTGCTCCAGCCACAGCCATCACCTGGAGCAGGCACCATCACAGCTCTGCCTGCCCCCAGTCACACCCATAAGAGAGTCCCCCAGCCACCCTCTGCCCCAGACAACTGGGGCCATGCCAGGACCTCACACGAGCTCACCCGTGCACCCCAGACACCCCAGTCTTCCTCTACCTTGCCAGCAGTACCTCTCCTTCACTGCTGCTCTCTTTCTGCCTCACAAGGCAACAGCATCCCAAGAGAAGCCCAGAGCTTTCCAACACCCACAGGTTCCTCTTGCCTTTCGCCCCAAGGAAACCCCACAGAGCAGGACTGGGACCCTGTGGGGGTTCTGCCTCAGGCCCTGCCCTGCTCGCGGTGCCCGGAGCACTCACAGTCCGGATGCTGCTCTCCGAGGTGACTCTTCTGCCAGAACGCTGCCGTCATTCGCAAGCTGGAGAACGTTGGTGGTCCATGCGCTGGCTGCAGGGTGGGCAGAGCCAGGCAGGAGCTCTGTGACCGTGCTCACCAGGCTCCGTGGGCTGAGGAGGACAAAGACAAGTGTGAGTCCAGGGAAGCATTGGATTGACCCCAGTCCCTTCCCTGTCATGAAAAAAGTCATCCTTCTCCATCCTTCCCCCACTCCAGGTCCCTTCAGGCCCACCCCATGAGGGAGGGATCCAGCAGAGATGCTCCTGCTCCAAAGTACACAGACCTCAGATGTATCACCAGCTGTCAGGTTCAGAGCAGACCCATATCCAGCATCTCCCATGGACGCTCCTCTTCACCAGCCACCCCTGGCTCCCTGTGTGCCCCTGCCTTCCCTGGGAACGTACTGACTGGGGCTGACCCATGGGGCTGACCCACAGGGCACTCATCACAGGCTCTCCCTGGGAGAGCCCTCGCAGGTAGGCATCCATGTAAAAAGGAACAGTCTCAGCTCCCCAGTCCGTCAGCAGAGTAAGAGGCAGAGGCAAAGAAGGAACTTGGCAGGGATGCAAGTCCAGCTCTGGCTTTTTCAGCCCTGCTTCAAATATGGCCATGGACTTATAAGCTCATCAGGAACAAGTCCACCATGAATGGGTGGTGGTCACACTGCTGAAGTCAAATCCTCAGATGTCACCTGAACCCCTGCTGGGGTCCTGTTGAAATGTACAGCACTGTTCCCTGACTCCAGGGTCATCATGACCATCAGAAACCAATGACTGGGCTCCAGCTTCACAAGTGTGTCCAGGAATGTCAACAGCATGGCAAGCAACTCACCCTGCTCCAAAGCAAACCTTTCACCTTATGACTGTTGGTGTACTTGGGACAGCACACAGCTGCTCTCAAAGGCTCAGAGGAGAAATGGGGTTCAAACCATGAAAGCAGTCAGAAGTGCCATCTTTCTTACTGCTTTCAGTCAGCCTGGCTCACCACACCAGTGACATGCACATCTGTCCTCCCCATGCACTTTGAAAAGAGCAGCTTACACTCTGATCAGATTAGAGGAAGAAAACTTCATTGCCATAAATCCAGGGAGGGAACCAACTGCCCGAGCTTTAATCTGAGGGGAGCCTTCAAGATAAGAGCATTAAGAGGTGGGGATAAAGCAGCCTTGGTGCAGGAATGGTCTGAGCTGGTCCCTAGTCTGGAAAGCAGCACAGCAGAGCTGGCTGCGCTGTGCCCCAGCACCTGAGAGCAGCTCAGCACATACCTCCAAACATGACCCGTCTTTCCATGTCTGCAGCCCTCTCAGTGCAGGAGGTGGAGGAGCTCTAAGAAGGGCAGGACACAGGACTCAGAGGATGGCTCCAAAAGCTCCTATTTCATATCAGGAGCCTGAAATCCCAAGTGGAAACAAGGACAGCACTGTTCTCATCGGGAGACCTTAGAGGAGGGTGAGATCTCTCCCTGCAGTCCCTCCTTCCAGCAAGGGAATCTTGGCACCTCCCAGCTCTGACTGCACTTCAGCTCCAAGCCGACACTGGATTCCCTCCTCTGGGAAGTCTTTCTTGTGCCTCCTGAATGTGGGGGCAGAGGCAACATGTACTCTGCAAAGTTCTGCTTCTCCTTCAGAGGCATTCACTGAGAGCCATCACCACCTGGGTATCTCCAACCCATCCCCATGGATGGGACAGGAGCTCGACAGCTGCTGCAAGAAAGCAGACACGAGCTGCTTGATCTCTAACTTGCTCCTCTTCCTCATGTCCCTTTAGAGATAATCCTCACACCAGCAACATAGGAGAGGGAGGGAATAAGAAGTGTCGACCTGCATCCTCTGATGAAGGCTGAGGAGAGCAATCTGCTCCCACACTAGGTTTGCACCTGGAGAGCCCATGTGTCAGGTGGGCAAGAAGCCACCTGGAATGTGGTCAGTGGTGAGAGCGCAGGGTGGAACCACCCCTCATGCCAGTGCAATCTGTTTGGCATAAGTGGGGACTGACAAAGCAGGAGGCAGCTCCTGGTGCAGGTTCTCGTGCACTCGGCTGGTGAAGCCCTGGCTGAGTGCACAGCTTCATCATGCTCCTGAGATGAATGGAGACAGCCCTGCAGCTTGGTGTAAGTAATTGAGGGAAGAACATTTGTAATGCAGGAGACAGCTGGATTAAAAAGGTGAAGCCCGAAAAAGCAAATGAAAAGAGAATCACTGATGATGGATGGGAAAGCAGTACCTGAGTCCAGCGTTTTCCTGGATGTGCTGTTGAACAGCAGGAAGACAAGAAGAGCTGAGATGAGCTTGGGCAGCCTCAGGGGCTTGCAGGACCTACTGAAGCTGAAAAGCCACAGTCAGCTGCTGAGCTCCAAGATTCCCAGCCTTGGTGGGAGACCCTGGTGCTGGTCCTGCAGCCCACGCCTGGTCTGCCAACCAGCATTAGGATGACTGCTTGCTGAGGCGAGGCACGTGGAGGTCTGCCCCAGGTGAAGTTCAGCAGAGTGACCGCTACTGCCCGCCTAGCACAGCCCCTCCTGTGCATCCTCTGCTGCGCTTTCTCATGTCCTGGCCCTACCTCTGCAGAGCAGAAATCCCCAAACATCTGGTGCATCCTTCTTGAGGGCATTCAGAGAGACCACACAGAACACACTATAAAGGTCATTACTGCAGTTGCTCAGTTAATTGCTGCTGATCAGACAGCTTTCTTGGCAAGGGGGGGAAAGACATTTGGGTAGAAAAAAAATAAATCGAGTTCACAAGACAGAAGACTTCAACATTGCACTCTTTGCACCAGGTCCCAAGCAGACATAGGCCACCTCTGCACCACCAGCCAGACTGTGTGACAGCCTCAGGATAAGTCTCATCCATGGTGCTGGGAGAGTGGAGGAGCCAAGGTGAGCCACTGCCCAGTGGCATACCTCTTCTAAATAGACAGACCAAGAAGTGGTCAGACTTGTCAGCCACAGAGCAGCCACCTCTCCCTGCCATGGTAAGGACAGACCAGGAAGGTCACAGCTCCATCACCCCCAACATCCCTCCCCTGTGACTTTCTACACCCTTCTATCACCACTGCAGTTATTTGGCCCTGGGCTCATCAGAAAGCACAAACTGCTCTACCACGTTCCCTCTTGGGCATCAGGCCACCTCCACACCACCTCCACACCCTTCCAGCACAGCCTGGCGACCTCTCCACACACTCTACTTCCTTTTTCTTCAGGACCAAGGCAATCTCTCTTGCTCTCAGTCCTGAATATTAATCAGAGCCTTCCCATCCAGCTGCCTCCCAGGTCACTCTCCGCCAGCTCTAAAACTCATCTGGGACTGAGAGAGCAGCCATGACCACCTGATCCCAAGGAGGTCACCTGCTACCAAGCAAAGCACAGGACTGCCCCGTTTGGGTTTCAGTTTGCTTCAGTGTCCTGGACAGCCCCGTGTATTCAACAAGACCCTGGAGCAAACCCAAAGCATCTGTCGGTAGGAGCACGTTTCCCAGACTGAGCAGCGCAACCGGAAGGATTCATCCCAGCCCCATCACTTTCCAGTAGCATGAGGCTGGCCCAGGGTTGTCCTCACACACTACAGAGAGGGCTTGTATTGCCCCTTCTGTAAATGTTCCACCACACCGCGGCTCCCATCACTACACAACATCAGTGGAAAGACCCTCCCCAGCACATCTGATGAGCTCAACATCTGCCCTGCAACTAGACATTACGAGGCACAGAGGGGTAACACCTGGTCAAAGAGATGACAGGGAGTCAAGAGAAGACCTAGGGATGGAGCTTGTATCTCCCAATGCCCAGACTATTGACCTCTTCATCCAGTACAGGAGCAGACTAGGAGCCAGAGCAGCCCCAAGAGTATCCACCTCAGAGGAACGGGGACTCTGGGTAAGACAGTGCAACACCATTCTCTGAAGAAACACTCTGGTTCATCAGCAGCACGCTCTGGGCAGAAAGATGCACACAACAGACAACCACCACACCACCATCCAGTCACTGAGGAGAGCTGCCAGGACCACTGTGGCCAGAATAACTGAAATCACCCACAGAGGATTTAAAATCCATGCTGGAATACTAGTGCTGGAGTCCAGTCCCCTAGTCTACAAATACAGTAGGATGCATGCTCAGGGACACTGGTGCTGGGGTCTCAGCAACCAGCTCCTTCCCTCCTGGGCAGATTTCCCATTGAGCTCAGTAGGAGATAGAACCATTACTCCCAGTCCCTGGGCAGTGGGAAACCCCCACCCAGACAGAGACCCATTAGAAAACCAATTAGGAATTTACCTAAGGAAAAGGTTCAAGGCATAACCAGCCATCACTGGGCAGCTCCAAACCTAAGGGGCAAAATGATTCTGAAACTGGAGGAGTGACAGCAATGTATGGGGATGCCCTGGCACACAGGGGATGTCTCCGGTAGCTCCCCTTCTGCTGGCTGAAATCTCAACTACAGGGTCCCTCCCCCAGTGTTGGAGAGGGTGGATGGTGGTTAGGAAACTTTGGGGAGGGCTCTCAATGTGACCGGTCTGGAGGACACAGGCTCCCTCCAGGGAAGGACAGGAGCAGGCTCGAGGCCTGAGAATGCTGGAGGGGGTTTTCTCTGCCAGCAGGGAGGGTATAAGGTCCCAGAGGAGAGGCACTGCTGCTCCCTTTGGGGCCAAGCTGGATTCTGGGTGTTAATGAACTGGAAAGGACGGGGGAGATGTATTACAGTGGTTCTTGAACTCCAGAGGCAGTTCAGTATCACAGCAAAGTAAATACCCCATAAAATGTTCATCTAGCAGCTGTACTGTAGTGCCCAGGTCCATTCACCTCTGGTCCCAGCACTCTCCTTCGAGGTGAGGAGTAACTGTCCACACTGCAGAGCTGTATGATGGAAGCACTCAGCAAATCCTCGTTCCCAGTAAATGTTAACAAGAGTGGGGTGAATGTGGGACCCCCACCCCACCCTGCCTAGGAACAGTGGGAGAGGATCCTGGGCTCACTCCCGGGGAGGTTTGGGGAAGCAAAAAGGAAGAAACCTCATGCCCAAGCTGCAGCCCCAGGAGATTCTGGAGGGAAAAACCACATAGCACAAGGCACGGATCCAGCTCCCATCACACACCCCATCGCCCAGAGCCCCTCCCACCACCTTGGCCACTGTCCCTGCTGTCCTCAGGAGCAGTACCTGCTGTGCCTCACCGTGGGGCAGGAGCAGTACTCACCATGCTGCACCGTGGGCAGGAGCAGTACCCGCTGTGCCTCACCATGGGGCAGGAGCAGTACTCACCATGCTGCACTGTGGGGCAGGAGCAGTACCTTCTGTGCCTCACCATGGGGCAGGAGCAGTACTCACCATGCTGCACCGTGGGGCAGGAGCAGTACTCACCATGCTGCACAGTGGGCAGGAGCAGTACCCGCTGTGCTGCACCGTGGGGCAGGAGCAGTACTCACCATGCTGCACTGTGGGGCAGGAGCAGTACTCACCATGCCACACCGTGGGGCAGGAGCAGTACTCACCATGCTGCACAGTGGGCAGGAGCAGTACCCGCTGTGCTGCACCGTGGGGCAGGAGCCCGCTGTGGGGTGCAGGGAAGGTGTGTCCAAGGGCTGCTGCGAAGCAGCTGCTGCAAGTGCTTGCTGTGGGACACTGCCATTGCCCGCCTGACTTGCCAGGCTGCTCCCACCATCTGCTGAACCCAGCACGTTTATTTTTGTGTTTCCAAGTTTGATCAGATCGACTCTTCCACTTTAATCTAATGAGCGCACTGAGCTGAAACAAACACAATCTGTCCAGAGAGGGCCTGGGAGGGCTGTCTGGGGGCACTGCGGAGGCACCGCGGGGAGCCTGCAGCACCCTCATGCAGAACCCAGTCAGGTTTGGTAGCCAGCACAGCCTGAGCTCCCACTCCTCGCTCGCCACTGCTCCAGGGGCTAAAGACTTGAGCATGGAAAGAGAAAAGCATCGTCCTCAGGCCCTGATCTGGGCACAGCTCTGCTGTTCCCTTCCTTTCCTTGCCCATTTCCTGTGTTGCTTGACCATCTTCCAGCTAATTACCCCATGGTGCTGTGGGCATGAGCCACGTGGCAGCTGGCATCTGTACCGGCTCCCAGAAATGACCTCGGCCTCTCAGAGGACAGCGGGAGCCTTTCTGCATTCCAGGCTTCCCCTGAGACAGACAAGAAAACCTTCAGTGGGAGGGATACCATGCACATCCAGCCCCCGTGGTTTGCTGCTCTCCAGTTGCAAGCTCATCCGCACCAGTGCTGCCAGCTTCGGAGTGTGGCTGGAGGCACTGAGCCTGAAGCTCCCTGAGCTGGGACAGGTCACCTCCACAAGAACCCCCCCAGAGCTGACTCCCTGTAGGAACTCCCCGCAGGATTTACCACCAGTCTCAAGCTTGGAAGTTTTTCTCCCCTCTGTTTTTCATCCCCAGTTTCATTGCAGAAAATCCCTGAGAAGGGTTTGCTTGCGTTGACATGTGCTGTGTGTGGAGCAGAGGGGAGCTTGGCCGTGCTGCTTTTGTGTGAAGAGCTTCAGGGCAGAGCAAGGGCTGGATGCAGGCTCCTTTAGGAAGCAGTGTGGCTGGGCAGCATCACTGCCACTGTCCCACTGTGCTTCATCCCTGGTGTGAGGAGCAAGATGGAGCAGAAAGGAGGTAGACACTGCCTGCAGGTCTCCACAGAAGGGATAACAGCCCTTGGGAGCATCCAGCTTTGCACTGATGGAAAGCCCCGGGAGCCCTGTGGCTGGGGCTTTCCTTGGGGTGGAAGGCGAGCTGTCATCTGGCAAATTCTGGGGGCTGCCCGGGCAGCAGCTGGGAGGCTGGAGGCAGAGCAGGCTCCTCCTGGTTGCCCAGCTGCATGGCAGCAGCTCAGCTGCCTTGGCCAGGCTGCCCAGCTGGCCCCAGTGAGTATAACTCCATGCAAGGAGAGGGCTCAGCTGCCAGTTGCTGCAGGGATGTGCATGGGGACAAGCAGGTCATCTGCTCCCATGGGCAGAGGAGGGGGGTGTGGGGAAGGCCCCTGGCAGCTCACCACCTTGGCCTTGAGCAGAGGGAGGGCAGGAAGGACAGGGGGCTGGATGTGCCGAAGGACTCCAGGGCATGGGGGTTACTGTGGGGCTGCCCAACCCCAGGAGCTGGGGCAGAGCCAGGCCAGTGCCCGGACAGGTTTGTTTCCACGTGCTGCCTCTCACACCTTCCCTCGGCCCAAGCTTGTTCTGACCTTGGTGCCAAAGATTCAGTAGCTTCTCAAGCTCATGGGGCACTTTGGGAAATGCTTGGGAACTTGGGCTCCATGGGGGTGAGGTGCTGAACTCCTGAAGGAGTTGAGACAGTGGCACATGCATCCCCACTCTGAAGAGCTCAGCACCCACCCAGATGGGTCAAGGTGGCTGGGCTGGCTTAACCTTGAGCCTCACTGCAGTCAAGCTTTGCATGCAGATAGGTTTCCTTCAGTCTCCTTCCCAAACGAAAGCCCTCGTCCCTCCAGCTATCACATTTGCAGATTCTTTTTCCTTAAAATAATAACTAAGTCCATGCCTTGAGAGGCTCACTCTTGCCCTGCTTTAATAAAGAGGGAAGATGAAAAGACCAGGAGAAGATTTGCTTTTGCAGCGCCTCACTGTCGCTCTCCGCTCTGTGCTCTCTGTCCTTATTTCTCATTCTCCTTTCCAGGAGCTGTCAGTAACCCTTTGATAATAACCTCTTCTCTCCCAAAAGCAGGCAGTGTCCGTTCTCGCCTGCACAGCCAGAGAAACGTCACACTTTGCCTTTGATGTCAAGATAATGTATAGATGTAACATCATGTGTATGTGTGACAAATGCAAACAGCCACTTCTCTGTCCCAGATCTGGTAATTTAGGGAGAAAAAGGGAAAGCTAGGAGAAAAAAAAATAATAATTTAAATGAATTCTCCCTGTTCACCACTTGCACACATTGCTGCTCCAGCAGCCTGATTTCTCTGGGGTCCTCAGACCCCCAGATACCCAGGGCCAGGGCTGAGCTGGGGGTGTACAGGGCCCTTCACATCCCCCTGCCCTGCTGAGCACTGGCAGGTGCTCTGTGCCCAGAGGAGACACCACCTCACAGCCCAGTGAGGTTATGGGGCAACTGCAAACTACCCAACAGCAAAACAAGTAGCTCACACCCCATGATTCTGTCTAAAGTTAAAAAGATGGATTTGCATGAGCACCTCATCCACTGGCAGTGCAGGTGCCAGGGCTGCTTCACGGAGCCTGGCTCCCCAGGCACCCAAAGTCCGTGCTGGGCTGAGCATGCTGGCAGCAGCCCCTCTCGAGCCACACTCCAGGTACTGCTCAGACCCCTGCTCCAGGCTTACAGGAGCCTGTGCAGCCCCCAGAAATCTCCAACTGTTTCCTCTTTACAGTCCCTCTGACTGAGGAGGGGTTTCTCTGGTCCACATGAACTGGAACATACCTGGTTGGGATGGAGGATGAGCCTCTTCCCTGCACTGCAAGTGTGGGAGGCATCACCCCCTCCAGCTACCTCTGCCCTGGGCAGCTCTGGGTCCAGATCCCAGCCCCCAGCCAAAGGGACCCAGGCCTGACCCCCCCACCTGCTCAGTCCCAGCACTGCCCTCAGCCGAGTTCAGGACATGGTCTGGGACCAGCATGGGCAGGAACCATGCTAGGACGCAGTGCAGATGCAGCCAGCAGCCAAACGAGACGGATGGGCACAGGAAAGTCAGACACAGGGCTCTTGGTCGCAGTGCCAGGAGGGACACATTTAATTGCAGACAAGGCATGG
Organism: Megaceryle maxima; assembly: GCA_024605025.1. NCBI lineage: Eukaryota > Metazoa > Chordata > Aves > Coraciiformes > Cerylidae > Megaceryle > Megaceryle maxima. The sequence goes on from JANHGN010016281.1 coordinate 22,798, forward strand.
TCACGCTGACCAGTGCAGTGCACGTGGCCTCTCTGCCTGCCAGGGAGGGCCCTGGGTGTGCATCCCAGCCCAGGAGCCTCCAGCCCCCCCAGCCCCCATGGGATGTGGGTGGGTGGTTCAGGGGGCACCAATGGTAACCCATGTGGAGCTCAACTTCCTTTCCTGTGGGTCTTGTCCCCACCCCACACACTTGAGCATTCTTTTCATTTTCATCTTTACATCAAGCTTCTGAAATTGCTTCACAACTGGCCTGGCATGTACCTGGCAGAGGACAGGAGCCTTTTCAGCCATCCCACGGTCCCCATGTGCACACCAGGGTCCCCATGCGCACACCAGACCCATGTGTGCTGCTGACACATGAAGGGAAGGAGTTCTGATCCCACCAATCCCACAGGTTATCTAAACCAATGCCAAGGCTGGTGTCAACACTCCCACTTCAACACAGAGTGGCTTGATCCAGAGCCACTCCGGGAGAGGCAGACCTGTAGTGGGTTGGCCTCTAGTTTGTCTCAATGAGCCAGCAAAAGCCTGGGGCCACAAAAAAACCTCCGTGACAAGCGTGGTGGGTTGGATGGTGAAGCCTACGACAGTGATGACAGGCTCCTTGTGATTACCTGCACACACTTGCTCACCCCGGCTTTGTGATTCACTGCTTGGGTAGCGCCGCGCAGCAGGCTGGGGCGAGAGCTGGGGACGCTCACCCATGACAAGACGGCTGGCAGCAGATGGGCTCTTGCGTACCCCACCGACCTGGTGTCAGCAGCCCTGGCTGTGGCCAGGCTGGGTCCTCCTGCAGTCAGCACACACCAAAAGGCATGTTTCACCTGGGCCATGACCAGGGCAGTGAACCCGGGGATGTTGGTGGGACACACTCTCTCCCAGAAAACCAGAGCCTGTCCCTCTCTGGATCCAGACTCTGATGGTGCACAAAGGTCCTGTACTGCATGGTGACCCTGTTCCTGTGCTGTCTTCCTTGCAAGCCACATGGAGCCAGGCCTGGCTTGAACCTTGTCTTCTACAAACCTCTAGTTCATCTTCAAAGCAGCCTCTCCCCTGCAGATTCATAACTTTATAAGCAGGGGCTACAGTGAGTGCAGCTCCCCAGGCTCCCTGCTCCAGCCACAGATACCTCCTCCTGCTCCTCCAGGAGCTGGGTGGTTGTCACCACCCTCTCCATGGACATGTGGCCAGGTCCCTTGGGGTGCAGCTATGTGGTGGTTTACAAGAATGAGCACCAAAAACTGCGCTGATCTAAAGGCTCTATGTGTTCCACTCCCCAGCCTTCCTGAGAAATCACTTGCTGTCTCCTTTGACCTCTGGCCCTGATGCAGACCCCCCTCACCATCAGGGGAGCTGGGGAGAGCTGGAACTGAAGATGCCCTCCTTGTCTGTGCTGCTCACCTGCCCTCTCTGAATGCCCCAGACCGTTCTCTCCTATTAATGGGAGACTGACAGAAAGGTTGAGCTTGTCTAAGCCAGAATCACTAAGAGCACGGGAGCTCTGCTCAGTCATTAACTGGTGAGCGCAGCGCTCCGTGAGTCACCGATGCCATTATAAACACTTTTCTTCTGAAGGCTGTAGAAATGCAGTAGGAAAGTGGTGTTCCTTAAAGTCACTGGTTGTAGCTGTCTCCTTCCATCACGATCTCTGCTCTGTGACCTGGGATGGCTCTGTCCCCCCAGCCTCCCCCACAGGCACTTACTCCCCACCCCACCGAGGCTGTGCCCTCCAGGGCCAGGCTATTCATGCCTGGGGTGACAACATGAGCCATGTCTGCACCACTCCCACAGCCCTTCCCATGCTTTGCAGCTGCACCCCGTATTAAGCTGTTTATAAAGGTTAATGCATGCAGGACAGATAAGCTTTTCCCAGATCAATTCATGCTAAAGACACCAGCAGCAAATGCCATCCCTAACGTGGTGAGGGCTGCATGACCCTGCCCCAGCTACTACCCCTGGTCCCCCCAGTCTGCCCAAAGCACCAATCCTACCCTGCTCATAAACCCAGAGCTTCCCATGAGCCTCAACACCTCCTGTCACCCCATGCCTGCAGGTCTGCCTGCTGCCGTTCTCCATCTCAGCCCCACTAGCACTCTCCTCTCTGCTGCTTTTGCACATGCAGAGATGCTGTGACCCCTCTGTGAGCCCCCACCTCCATCCCCAGCCTCTGCCTTGCTCCCTAGACCATGGCTTGGTCTGTCTGAGGGCATAGAGATGCTGACACTTGGGATAGGCTATGGCCATCACACCAAACTTCTGCTCCATGTGCTGCTCTTTATGGCCCAACTCCATGCTGGCCTCTTCTCCTTGCCCATCTAACCTGGGTCTGCTCCTGCTTGCTCTACTCACTGCCTTGTCCTCTGGGCACCTCCTGCCCCCATACCCTCTTCCTTTGCATTTTATTTTTCACCTTGGCTTTTTTCCCCACCTTCTGTTCCCAGGTCTCATCCTCAGCCTTGATGCAAACGCTTACCAGCACACCTAAGACCAGACCCACACTGGGATGGCTTTGCCCTGGGGTCTTCCCTGACCAAAGCTCATCACAACCCCAGTGTGACCATGCCCAGCCAGCTCTCCAGTGGTGCAAAGAGCTCCTGCCACCATGGAGACAAGCAGGAGCTGACCTAGGGATCAGCCCGCTGCTGGGGCTGGCGTGGTGATTATTTTACACTTGGGATCACAAGGAAAAATGAAAACGCCAAAACTCTGGAGAAAGGAGAGGAAGGTGCATTGGTCCAAAGAGAGAGGGGAGAGCAATTGTTGCAGAGATGGAGAAGACCCTGCAGAAAGCCCTTCTGCCTCATCCCTGCCTGGACACCTTGCTGGGTGGGGCAACCTCTGCTCTGTGCTGCCATCCCTTGTGTCCAGCCCAGGCTCCAGGGCTAGACACTAAGATCTTCCTATTCAAAAGGATTACAAATTACTGTCTGATCCACTAATTAGGAAGGGAAGATGACTGTGCTTCTGACAGTGATGTTTAGCAGCCACTTAGAAATTGCTCTGGAGGCAGGAAGGCTCCGTGAGCACACGGCAGCGTGGAGCCACAGCTGCTCTACACCAGCAAGCTAGGACCAAGCCCCACTGCCAGCAGCTCCCCCTCACCCAGGGAGGCTCTGCCCGATGCCATCCCCAGCTCACACAGCTCCTGCAGCAAGTCTTGCCCTTCTGCAGAGCTCAGCTGGCTCTCAAGGATGTCCCCAGGCCATTTGGCTCCCAGCCCCACTGTCATTACTTCATATTTATTTAACAAAATTAAAACTTGCTTAGTGAGGCCACTTGAAGGCAGGGGAGACAAATTGGATCTTCCTGCTGCTGCTGGCGCCAGGCTGGAGGCCACCTGCAGTGTCTCAGGGAGGTGCAGACCCCCCTTTCCCATGACTGGCAAGTCACACCGGGGGACTGGGCATCAGCAAGCACCCCAGAATGCTCACACCACATCCCAAGGCTTCCCCTTGTCTCCTTCCTCACGTGGCCACTGGTTGCAGGGAGCTTGCTCTAGATGGAGAAGGACTCAAAAAGCCCCAACTGGCACCTTTGTGCTGTGATGGGACTCCCTGAGAGCCAAGGGTGATGTGGTCCTTGGCATGCAGACAGGCATGGCCACACCTCAGAGAGGACCACCCTGTGCCTGTGTGTTCTGGGTGATGCCCATGACAAGCGTGTGGAGATTCCTCTGAACACCTCTAGACGGTGCCCAGAGACAAAGACACTGCTCCTGGACAAGGAAGGGCAGCAGAGCTGGCCTCAGCGCCTTCTGAACCCTTGCTGTGTCTAGCAGGATCCCCATTTCCCATACACCTTTTTACAGGGCTGGGTGAGAGACTTGCTCCAGATAAAAACAGGCCATCAGGTGGGCCTAGGATCATCTCAGAACTGCTCTACAGCTTTGGCTTTCCCAACAGTTATCCTGCTGGTCACCCCCACTGCCCCTTCTGAAACCCAACCCACCAACGGGCACAAAGCCAAGCAGCTCAGCTGCTTCCAGAAGAGCTCAATGATCCGTACAGAGACTTTCCATAGGAGAGACAACAAAGAGCCAGAGCTCAAAAGCTTCAGCCACACCCTTGGGGCAAAAGGGCAGAGATACCCCTGCTATGACCCTGCTGGGACTCAACAGACCCTGGATGGTCTCCCATCTTGTGTGGCCCTGGGTGCTCACCGGTGACCCTTGGTTCTGAGCAAGCCCTCTGGCACAACCATGATCTGGCATAGAGATCTGGACAGGCTGGAGAGCTGGGCGAAGGTGAATCCCATGAGGTTCAGTAAGGACAAGTGTAGAGTCCTGCATCTGTGGAGGAATAACACCAGGCACCAGCACAGGTTAGGGGTTGTCCTGCTGGAAGGCAGCTCCATGGAAAGACCTT